>JXTB01000008.1:227021-305038 GCA_002914805.1 Parasponia andersonii
TTTCAAAAGAATCTGATTTGTGTTGCATTAGGTAAACATAACCAAATCTAGAATAATCATCCGTAAACATAATGAAGTATTCAAATCCTCCTCGTACTTGAATATTCAAAGGCCCACAGATATCAGTGTGTACTAACTCAAGACATTCTTGAACTCTAAGACCTTTTCCAGTAAATGGTTTTTTAGTCATTTTATCTTCCAGACAGGATTCACAAGTTGGTAATGGTTTGACTTCTAACGAACTTAGAAGTCCATCGTTGACTAACCTTTGAATTCTGTTAGGTTAATATGACCGAGTCTCAAATGCCAGAGATAAGTTTCATTATTAGTACTCACTTTCACTTTTTTATGTTTAGATTCTACATGTTCAGAAACATTTTCAAGATTGTGCAATGAGATACTTTTAGGTTGAATAATGAAAAGATTACTCCTATAAGTACCAATGCAAATAAGACTTTTATTCTTTCTAATAGAAACTTTATTGTCAAAATGAACAAAATAACCTTGTCTCATTAAACAAGAAACAAAAATCAAATTCCGTTTAAACACCGGAATATAATAACAATTCTTTATTTCTAAAAATCTAAAATCATCGAAATTCAAAATAACTTCTCCCATTGCACGAGCTTCAACTATTGAGCCATCTCCCAATCGCAACATAAACTCTTCACTAGTGAACTTCCTAGTTTCCTTGAACCCCTGAAAAGTATTACAAACATGGTCAGTGGCTCCCGAATCTACGATCCAAGAATCGATAGAATCAACCACATGACAAGCCTCAATGAACAACAAATTGTCATTACCCTATTTGTCCTTGCTGTTGTCCTTTTCCTTTTTAAGGGCTAGGTAAGTTTTGTAGTTCCTCTTCCATTGTCCATCTTCACCACAGTGGAAACATTTTCCCTTTGGTTTGGCATCCTTCTTGGTCTTCTTTTTCTTTGGAGCCAGAGAAGTAGGAGTCTTTTTCTTCCCCTTACATTTGCCTTTCGACTTAGGTTTGGAAGAACTAGCTTGAGCTACATTAGCCTCAGCTGACTCCAACTTATTCTTCTTAAGAATATTCTCTGTTATTTGCATATCTTTCATCAGGCCAGTAAGAGTATAATCCTTCGGGCAAATCTCATGATCAATTTTAAATTAATTGAGAGTGTCTAACATTGTGTTCAAAACCATGTCAAGTTGGGTGTCACAATCAATTTCAGCTCCAAGGATTTCCAGTTCGTTAAGGTATGCGATGAATTTCATCATATGTTCCCAAACTGGAGTACCCTTCTTTTGACGAAGATTCATAAATGCACTTGTAGCCTCATTTCTAGCTTGATGACCGAGACTGGCGAAAATTTCGTCAACACTCAACATAATGTCAATAGCAGTATCCATCCCATGATGTTGCTGTTGCAATATATTACTCATTGAGCCAAGTATATAGCATTTAATCATCTCATCAAATTGTTTCCACTTATCATATAAGTTTCTTTCATCGTTGGTGGATTCCTCAGTTGGCTGAGCAGGACATGGAGTGGTGAGAACCCACTTATATTTATCAGTAATAAGCACTATGTCTAGGTTACATTTCTAGTCTACATAGTTTTCACCTTCCAGCTTGTTTTGTGTGAGTAAAGTGGATAAATGATTAAGTGCCATATCTATTGGAAAATAAATAAACATTCCACGTATAAGCAAATATCATTTATTATGTTTTGAATAATTAACATAAAATATTTAAGCATATAATATGTAAGTAAAGTATCCCTAAGACTATCACTTATATTCATGGTAATTTAACCTACCACTGATTAGAAGCCTCCTACGGGAAGTCATGCAATCAGCAAGTCAAACTGAAACAATTTCAATTAGTAAATAGACAGATAACTCTTATCCCATATTTCTAACTACCATTCTCTTTGGTCCTCTAATCGACTAATAAGAACTCCTACGGGAGGATATTAATATTTCGAGTTGAGTGTTTAACCATTGTTTCAATAACTAAGCTTTCTATATAAGACTGTCTCCTACGGGCGATCAGCCTCATATAGTCTACCTAGTACCTTATCCTTAGAAGCTCATTTCGAGTATTACCCGGACGAAAAACCCTCTTACGGGAGCTCAGCAAGATTCTGAGGCAAAGCTCATCCTAATACATAACGAACCAATAATGGAGACTATAGGTATCACATACCTTCTCACACTCAATATTTTATAATAAGAGATTTATAGATTTTACCCAATTGTCTAACTAGTTTAGTAACCTAAAATCAATTATGTAAGCATGTTCATATTTGCATGAGAGTAGCTCTAATTTTCTATATGACATGTTACTAAATATCATATAATAATACTTAATTATTAGGCATGCATGCAACATTGTCCTAATAATACCAAATTAGGAAGCAGATAAATAATTAATTGTTAATGATTTATTAATTTTTGGTAATTTAAAATTATTTAACATTTAAATAATTCTAATTGATAAGATGATGTTAAATATTTAAATATGGAAGATAATATTTAAAATTTAAATTATAAAAGATTTTCACAAAATCTAATCAGTTTAAATAAAAGATCTAACTAATTAAATCTCCTTAAATATCTCAAATTTAAATTTCAACTTTCAAAATCTTAATTTGAATTTAACTTCCTTAAATACCTCCCATTATCTTATCCTGTTAGATTTGAATTCAAAATTCAAATCAATATCTAATCTCATCTACCAACCATAAATTCAAATTTAAAGATTTGAAAAAATATTCTGATTTAAATTTAAATTTCAAATCTTCACAAAATTTGAAATTTAAAAGATAGAAGATTTTACAAATAAAATCTCCTACAATATCTCTAATTTGAATTTAAACAAATTTAAAATTAAAAAATAGATTACTAACTATCATATAATCAGTTTTTTAAAAATATCTATTCAAATTTGAATTTAAAACTAAAAAGATATTATCTCATAATATCTAATTTTTAAAAATTTTCATTTTAAAATATCTCTAATTATTCAAATAATAATTAAGATATTATGGATATCAATCATATACACAATTCAAATTAAAATATCCTATCAATTTAAATTTCAAAAATTCAAATTTAATAAGGATTTTAAAATTTTGAATTTAAAATTTAATCTATCAGTTTTCATAAAACTATGGATAAATTAAATTAATTTTAAAATGAAAATAATTAAAATTATGACCGGAAATACGAAACGTGAAGCCGGTATGCAGCCACGCTCGGGACAACTATCGGGTGCCAACGGGCTGGCATAATACTACACAGCCTCACTCGGGACAACTTCCGAGCGACAACGGGCTCGCGTAATTCACGCACGTCAAATGTACGAGGCGACACACTGAGCGGAGAAGGCACAAGAGGCCACACGTGTGGCCGGTGCACAGGAGGCCGCCCACTGGCCATCCGCGCGGCTAGAGGGGCCATGCCCGCGCACCACGCACGAGGTCATTTCCGCACGGCCCGCGCACAGGTCACACCCGCAGGGCTCACGCGGGCAGTGCGCACGGCTCCTAGCCGTGTACCGCTTCATCATTTCATTCGTTTTTTTTTTCAAATTGAAAAAAAAAACAGTTTACATAAATCTCCAAAAACAATTAAAGATCAAAACATTTCCATGCATAGTTTTATTAAGAACATAAAATCAAGAACATGCCGGAAAATGAAAATCCAAATAAACATGATCATTTCCTCGTAGCAATATCTAATCAAATAATCACTCAAACTCATTGAATCTATTGACCATCATACAAACTAAAGCATACTCATAATATGAACAAGACCAAACGTAAACAATAACTTTTCGAAAATCAAAAACATCAATCAACAAGAGAATAGACTGGAGTAAGATATGTTAGATCAACAATAAAACCATGCTCTGATACCAATTGCTGGTGTTAGCTGGAATAAATTTCCAGAAAATATTTTCATAAAATCATTTTCAAGAACACCATAGTTTTGTAAAATCAAGAAACGCAGCAGAATTGGTCGTTTTAAATTTTTCTTTTACAAAACGTTTCGGATCGTGATCTAACATAAATTAACTCTTAATCTAGACAAGAACAATACCTGGTTCACTCCACAACCTTCTCATCTTTCCGTCTATTCTCGAAAGTTGTTTGATTGATCCGGTGGATGGTCACCTTCTTGATTCCCAACAAAGAGATCCGCAGATGAACAAGAAGACAATCTCCTCGAACCGATTTCTCTGGGATGGCCGAAACACCAAGGACAATGAATCCCTAGTGGTGGCTGATTTTCTCTACTCTCTCTCTCTCTCTGTTATGCGTGTGACACTATCTTCCCGTGTGAGTGCTTCACGTCTAACACTTGTATATATATGCTAGAGAACTTTTCTCTTAACTATAGAGATATTAGTATACCCTAATAGGCTTATTGGGCTTAACTGATCATCAAATAACTATTCAGTTTTAATTTGAGTTAGACAGGGGACCAGATGGATCCATAAAGCCCAAGCTCCAATAGACCATATACCCAATATCATAATTAACTCTTAATTATGATTGGGTCTTATCCATTAATATTGGGGCACACCACTGTAGGCCCAATATTGAACTCTTGGACTAAGTGTCATTTATTTTTCTGTGAAGCCTATTAACAATTAATTAGCTTGATCCATTTAGCATATACTATACCTGTAGACATACCCACAATGCAATGTCGTACTAGTAGGGTGAAATTACCGTATTACCCCTCTAGTATATATTTACCTTTGAGTTGTGATTTTTCATCTAATGGATAATAGTTGACTATGGTGTTTGTATCTATTTATACCAACACAGTCAAATTCACATAGTGAATACTCGAGCCCTAGTTTATATTATCCAAATACTTGAAAAAACTCAAAGTGATATCATATGCATAGTATCCATCATGAAAAATATTCTACACATTTGTTATTGCTCGTTCAATTGTCACTGAGTCTCAAGCCAACGTTGGTGCTCTACGTCATTTTGGCCATCTGATTCTGAGTCTCCTCGTTGCAGTATTGGTTTCTCTAAGTCTTTCTCGACCAATTACTGCTTCAAAGTGGCAATTGTGTGAGCCATGTTGCTTGCACTGGAAGCTCACTTTTCACCTGTGCTCTTTAACTAGGGAAGCAATCACGACCCCTTCTGCCACCTCGATCGAGCCCTAAGAGCTTGGATCATGATTTAGAACTCGTCGATGGGTTTTGGACCCACCACAGACTCGGCAGACTCGACAACGTGCCCAAGTAGCAAATCACACTAAGCACGGAGCTGAACTTGGGTGAGTGCCTCTATCCTAGCGACTACCATCTACATCTACTAAATTTAAATAAGAATACGTTAAATTTAAGTATCATTATTTACATAGGATTGAAGAATTTAAATAAAGAGATGAATACTTGCGTGCTTCTACTGTGTGTACTCGTTCTGCCCATCGAACGCCTTGTGATGGCAATGCTTGAAATAGTTGATAGGACTCATCGACTCTCCAGTATATGGATTACCCTGAAAAATGAATAAATTAGATTAGAATAATTGTTTATATCATTTTTGTTATCTGACAAAAATGCGTAAAAGTTTGTTACCAACACCCTCATCTAGCTCGTTATGTTGGACGACCCTTGTGTAGGAGGATGCAACTGCTTAGACTGATTCTCTGAATTCTGGGTGGAGACTTTCTACAAAAACTCAAAAAATGTGGTAAGTTTCAAGCTTTAATTGCAATCTTGTAACAATTTGTAATTTTTTTTTCAAGTACTTTAGCTATCTCAAACTTTTGAGATGCGAAATGGTCACATAGAATGCTCTATTCCTCTCAAGGAACATTCTTGTAAGGATTGGCCTTAGTGAAAGCTTCCAAAATGCTCCCGCATCTAGTTGCACCAATCCCACAAGTATGCCACCATAGATTGCACAATAGAGTCTATGGAGAGGGCATTCGTTCGAGCGAAATCGAACTGCGAATGCAAAATTAAGATCAACAATTATTAGTAAAGAAGTTATTTATTTTAACAAAATAAATAAAATAAATAGTTTAGAAAACTAACTCACCTCAATCCGGTTCAAGATGATCTCAATATGCTCTTTACTCACATCCCTTTACAATGGAGTAGAGGCCAGGATGATGTCTCTAACGCCCTTGGAAAGAATATTCAAGAACATCTTGCTATTATGTAAGACAAGCTTCCTTGTATTGTCATAGTACTCCATTCAAGCAGTCGGTGTTAAGCCTCCTAAGCTCCTTTATGACCGCACAACCCTCTTCCCCTTAGGGTCACGTCCATCATCACCAGTGCCAGAACCAAGCGCATCTTTGGTTGGTGGAGTGGCGCTCCCATGGCTAGACATCCTACAAAAACACAAATTTGTAGAAACGTTGCATAGCAACATAGAAAATAATAAGCACTATATTCTAAAACCCCTACACATAAAACAATATGAAATTAAATTACATCATCAGATATTTCAATCTCTTCTTCAGAACTTGTATCACTATCATCGTCGAGTTCAACTTCTTCATCGTTGTATTCCTCTAGAGTGTCATCTTCAAATCATCATAATCAATTACGAAATTATTAGGGGTTACAACACGAGCTTGACTAATAAGATCATCAATATTATCGACTTCAATTGGATCAACATCATCCTGTTGAAATCGAGTATTTTCCATTTCCAGAAACTCTACCCACAATTAAGTAATGAAGAATTCGCCTCTTGCAAAATTGGAACTTCAATGCTTGTTGATGCAATGTCAAAAACATCTTCAACATTTAGAAAGTCTCATTTATTCTGATATGTATATCTATTAATAAGTTTCCACGATGGAACATTCTTATCATCATTAGTATAATAAATTAATTCTGCTTGTGATACAAGTATAAATAGGTCATTATTGCACCAGTAAAAACTTGTGTATATGCTTGTGAATTATTCATCTCGCTGAATTTGTTTTTTTTCTGGAATTAGTGTCGAACCACCTGCATCTAAACAATATACATTGCACCCTTAATATACGATAACTCTAAAACTTGTTCCAACACACCAAAGAAGTAGTTTCCATCAGATCCAAGAACTCAAACACCAGAATTCTGATCTTATGTTTAATATTGTGCTTCTCAACTAAAAATTAGACCCCGTTGACCACACAATCAAGATAAGAGAAAGTTGAGAAATTGGATCTACTCCCAATGGATACAATTCATCATTTCAACTCGATGCTCGTAATTGATTTATCTAAGAAAGAATGAGCATTAGAAAGCACAAATTAAGAATATGAATAATAAAATTTGTGAAATAACACAATAGAGGCTTACTCGAGTCTAAAACCATGTAGAAAACTAACTTCTTATTGTCATTCTAAGGTTGTACCACCTTTAGCCTCGAACTCTCTCGTACATTCACTATATGTTTGTAGCGACATACATTAGGGACTTACTGTTCAAATTGAAAAAAAATGCATAAGGGCTATAGTGTACTTAATCAAGATATTTCTGTATTTCCCAGCAGTTGTTCATCCCATATCATTCAGCTTTAAGTTGATCAGATGGTGGAATAATAATAACATCCTTTTTGCCCAATAGATGTCTAACAGACTTGAAGATCGACAATATACGTTTAGAACTAATATCGACATGAAGTTCATTACGATCAGGTCGATTGAATCAAGTCTCAACACCCAATAAATACATAAAGCAAAATGTAAGAGCCTCATTATAAACATAAGCTTCGGCAATAGAACCTTCTAGACATGCCCGATTACGAACATATTGCTTGTAAATAGCTATAGCTCGCTTAATTACATCTATCCATCTAAAATGAATGGGGCCTCCAAGAATTGCCTCTTCTAGTAAATGTAGAATTAAGTGAACCATTATATCAAAGTAGGCAAGAGGGTACATTCTTTCCAACTTGGCCAAAATATTCACAACATTTTCTTGCAGCTTCTAGATCTACCACATTCAATGTGAGTGCACAAAGCTTTTGAAAAACAAAAAAAAAACAACTCAGTGACTATTTCCCAAATTTCCTTTTTCAAGTAAGGTCCAATCCCAGCAAGTAGAAGAAATTAAAACAAGACATGACAGTCACATGATTTTAACCCAGATGTCTTGTCTTCTGTTTCAGTTACATTTGTTTGCTAGGTTAGCAGCAAATCCATTTGGAAATTGAACTAATTTAATGAACTGACAAAACTTCTTCCGCTCTACAACACTTAAAGTGTAAGAAGCATATGGCTTCTTCCACTTGTTTCCCACTTTAAATAAATGCAACTCTTTTCGAATACCTATATTAGTAAGATCAAGTCTAGCCTTTTCCATGTCCTTTGATTTTTACTTTATGCTCAAAAGAGTTCCTAAGACATTGTCACGCACATTCTTCTCAATATGCATGACATCTAAATTAGGTCTTAGTAACGAGTGCCGCCAATATTGAAGTTCGAAGAACATGGTCTTCTTCGACAATTCAACTCAATTGCAATATGTTTTCTCTTGATTCCCCTATAATCTTTATTGCTCCTAGGCAACTTAATCTGTAAGTGCTCCATTTGTCTCAATATGTCATCTCTAGAGTACTTTCTAGGCAACCTCCTCCATTCATGCTGACCATCATACAATCTACTCGTCCTCATTTTATCATCCATTAAAAGAAAACATATGTGCCCGATATATGCTACTTTATATCGAATCCACATAGATGAAGATTCTTCGTTACATGTTGGGCAAGCTTTATACCCTTTTGCACTCCAACCTGACATAAGAACATATGCCAGGTAGTCATTGATGGTCCACATCACTACAACCCGCATCTGAAACGTGTTACTGCTTATTACATCCTGAGTTTCAACTCCATTTACCCACAATTCCTTTAACTCATCAACTAGATGCCTCAAGAACACATACATGTCCTTACCATGGGCACCTAGACTAGAAATGAGGAGAGACAATATCATTGACTCATGTTTCATGCACTTCCAAGGTGACAAGTTATACGACCAAGTTATATGATCACATACTATAAGTAGTGCTCATATTCTCGAATGGGTTAAACCCATCCATTACCAACCCCAACTGCACATTCTGTGGGTCAGCTGCAAATGAAGGATATTTTTGGTCAAACTCGCTCCAAACCAGACCATATGTAGGGTGTCTCAAAACTCGATCTTCTTTGGGCCTTTCCGAATCGTGACATCGCATGTCCTTTATAGTATGTCAAGAAATATAATGTTGAGAAATTAAGATTTCAATCTTATTCTTATTTTGAAGATAACAAACATTTAATTTAATACAAATGATTTAACTTGAGTGTGTAGTGATATGGTTTTGAAATTCTAGCTCAAGTTAATCAAAGAATCAAGCTTGAAGATAGATACATATGGACCTTTTAGAATCAAGTTTGAAGATGGATAATCAAGATGCATATTTCATATTTAGTCTTATATTTGATTTAGTTCATTGCACACATAAATTCTCTTTATATTGGCTCATACTTTCAAAAGACTTTTCAAACTATCTCAAGTTAAAATAGTTATTTTATTTTAGAAATTTGAAAATAAATATCATTTTTAATCTAGCCAAAATATCCCCAAAAAGTTTTTTTAATATTAAAATTAATTAGAAAAAGAAAATTTTAAAATGACCAAAGTTTGGATCAAAGAAACCATTTACTGGTTTCTGACCCCCCTTATGGGACTAAAAATATTCAAAAATACCCCTAATGTTCTGCAAATATTAAAAATATTTGAAATACCCCTATGATTCTTAAACTACTAAAAATACCCCTAGTTAATCGAAAATACCTAAAATAGCCTAGAGATTCCAAACATACCCAAAATACCCCTTTGAGATCAAAAAAACCCAAAAATACCTTGGAAAACTTTAGTTGTTTCTTGCCAAACATTTTCGATTAGATTGAACAATTGGTTCTCTAGCAAGAAAATGCTTTTCAAGGAACGACTTATGTATAACTTGACTATTGAAGGTGTTACATCTGGAAATGGAATAACCGATCCTCAGTAATACCGTTTTGGGACGGGTTATTCTATTTTCTTATACTTTGGGTGATCTTTAATACATTATCATAATAGTGTAGTAATAATTTATTGTTTGTAGTCATAATGTGTACCCTAATAGTAGATGAAAAGTACCCTTAAGATTCTAAAAATATCCAAAATGCACTTAGCAGTCTGAAAATACCCAAAATACCTCTACAATTTTGAGAATTCCCAAAATACTCCATAAGGCAATCCAAATTACCCAAAATAGCCTAGAGATACTAAAATGCCCTTAGGAGATTGAAAATATTCAAAAATACCCCTAATATGCCAAAAATATAAAAAATATTTGAAATACCTTTATGATTCTTAAATTATTAAAAATACCCCTAGTTAATCGAAAGTACCTAAAATAGCCTAGAGATTCGAAACATACCCAAAATACCCCTATGAGATCAAAAAAATCCAAAAATACCTTGGGAAACTCAAGTTGTTTCTTGCCAAACATTTTCTATTAGATTGAGCAATTGGTTCTCTAGCAAGAAAATGCTTTTCAAGGAACGACTTATGTATAACCTGACTATTGAAGGTGTTACAATGTATCTGGAAATGGAATAACCGATCCTCAGTAATACCGTTTTGGGATGGGCTATTCTATTTCCTTATACTTTGGGTGATCTTTAATACATTATCATATTAGTGTAGTAATAATTTATTGTTTGTAGTCACAATATGTACCCTAATACACGGTGACTTTTATAAATCTATGCATTATTTTGTTTACGAAAAATATTACCATAGACATGTTCAGGAGCGTATAAGAGATTATGCATCTCGATATCAGTTCTTAAATTATCCCGTTTGGATAGTTTGGGATTACACGTTATGTGTTGTCGTTTACTTATAAACATTGTTCTTTGGTCTAGTTACAGTGGTTTTTCCTTGTGTTCTCTGGGTGTGTACTTATAAGTACCACACCAAGGGAAACTGGGGGTGATGCTGCTAGAATTTCAGTGTAAACGAAATAATGTTTGAGTGAATGATAGACTACATAACAAAGTAATCTTGAATGAGATAGGATTGTATTCTTTAGAAATGGAGCGATTTACTTATAAACATTGTTCTTTGGTCTAGTTACAGTGGTTTTTCCTTGTGTTCTCTGGGTGTGTACTTATAAGTACCACACCAAGGGAAACTGGGGGTGATGCTGCTAGAATTTCAGTGTAAACGAAATAATGTTTGAGTGAATGATAGACCACATAACAAAGTAATCTTGAATGAGATAGGATTGTATTCTTTAGAAATGGAGCGATAAGATGGATTTAGGACACATGCATGTAGAAACACTTGGATATATGACATTTTATGCTTTCTTTACCGAAACTTGTTTGTTTGGAGTATAGAAGATGAACATCGACAAGAGTTGGATGAATGTAAGAAATCGATTGTCAATTCAATTTAGAAGAGGTGCTTAGGCTTTTTGCAGATAGGGCAAAAGAATTTGTCAATGATCAAGGTAAAGTCCGATATCCATGTACATGCTGTTTGAATGGGAAATTTCTAGACCCAAAAACAGTGGAACAACGTATAGTTGAGAAAGGAATCCAGTTGTTATATACTATATGGTCGTATCACGGATATGCATTTCCTGTAACAATAGTTGAAAGTGATAATGTAGAAGATGAGATGCATGATCTCATGTCTGATATTGGTGGAATAGGTGGACCAAGTTATGAAGTTGACATCTTGATGGTTGGCGAGTAATAAATAGACAAGTTTAGCCAATTATTTGAGGAAATGGAGAAGGAGTTATATCCTGGGTGCACAAAGTTTTCAGCCTTAAACTTTTTGGTTAAGTTGATGCATCTGAAGGTGTTAAACAAGTGGAGCAATAAATCGTTTGGCATGTCATTGAAATTGTTACTTGAGGCGTTTCCTGATGGGACTAATTTACCAAGATCGCACTGTGATACAAAGGTAAAGTAACATGATATCGGTCTTGGGTTTGAATCAATTCATGTTTACAAGTACGATTGAGCTCTTTTTTGGAAGGAGAATATAGAGTTGTGGAAGGAGAATATAGAGTTGAACAGTTGCTCAATATATGATGAATGCTAATGGGAAAGTGGGAAAAAGGTATTGAAGAAATTGATGAAGTATTTTTCCCTTAGGTCTCGTTTGAAGAGGTTGTTGTTAGCCCAAAATTGACAACCTAAAAGGGGTGAATTGGATTTTAAAATTTTTAAAAAAACTTTTAGACTGTAAAATTATAGATAACTATTTTGAAATTTTGAGGCTAAATGAACAATAATACCAAATACATAACAATAATACTAAGTCAGTTAAGTATAATAAATATCAAACACAATCAAATAGTTTGCATTAAAGTAAAAAAGTGTAGGGATAGAGAAAATACGAATTTGGTTTTTTTGAGGTTCGACAAATACGACGGTTTGCCTATATTTTCGGCTGTCAGTAACTTGCTTTGAGCTTTCTACTATCGGATCAAGATTATAGGTTTGACTGACCTTTGTACAAACGGAGTAGATTCTTCTTAGGCACACTATAGCCTTTACAATAGTCAAGACTCCAGCTTTTTCACGCCTAACATCGGATTGTTTGGACTCCAGTGTCAACCTAACCTATACAAATTGTTTAGAAAATAGTGCTAATCTCACTAATACACAAGTTGTTTAGACTCTGGTGGCAACGTCATCTATGCACGGATTATTTATGACTTCAGGGATTATTTATGACTTCATGTCAACCTCACTTAACACTCAATAGTTTTTTAATAATCAAAAGTGATAACACAAGAACTCTCTTCACAAAGTAATGAAGACAATTTTGTCTTAGGAGATTTGAGAACAATGTGCAATAAATGGTATAAGATTGACTTAATATGATTGCTAAGTTAAAGTTGTGTAAATAAGAGTTTTATCACTTAGAAACTGATTGGGTATCAATATAGGTTCATATTCTAATCTTCTAAGTCATCAAACTTGATTATATTTAAAATTATCTTAAAAAACTAGGTGTTTTTGACCATTGGAAAAATGTTGTCAAAATTTTGGTTTACTAGAAATAATGTTGGCCGACCAAAAAACTAACTGTTGGAATCTGACACTCTAGTTTAGCTCCAATGGTCATTTTTTATCATTATTTTGGTTGAGTAAAAGGCATTTCAGTATCTCTAGGTTGTTTTGGGTATTTTGGATTGCCTTATGGAGTATTTTGGGCATTCTCAAAATTATAGAGGTATTTTGGGTATTTTCAGACTACTAAGCGCATTTTGGATATTTTTAGAATCTTAGGGGTACTTTTCATCTACTATAGGTATTTTGAGCTTTTATATTCTCCCAGGGGCATTTTTGGTTTTTTTTTTTTTGTTTTTACGGTCTCTTAGGGCATTTCTAGTAGTTTATATCCCATTTCAGTCAAACTACACAATCTTAGGAGTATTTTGGGAATTCTATCGTTTCCACGGGTATCCCTTCTACTCCAAGGGTGTTTTGGGAATTCTACATCTATAAGTCGTATTTTAGTAATTTTGCATGTTCTAGGGGTGTCTCGGGTACTATAGGGGTAATTTGGAAATTCTACCTCCTCTGGAGATATTTTATTAATCTCAGGTATTCTAGGGGTGTCTCAGGTCTCTTAGGGATATTTGGGAAATTTTCTCTCTTCTACAAGTATCTTTATTACTGTAGTGATATTTTGGGAATTCTACTTTTCAAGGGGTATTTTTTAGTAATTTTAGTTGTTCTATGAGTGTCTCGAGTATCCTATGGGTAATTTCAGAATTCAACCTCTTCTAGGGGTATTTTACTAATCTCAAGTCTTCTTGGGGTGTATCGGGTCTCCTAGGGGTATTATTAAAATTTCACCCATTCTACGGACTTCTTTGATACTTATAGGTAGTTTGGGAATTCTAAAATCTTAAGTGGCAAAAAAAATGGAAGTTGTACCACTTTTAGAGTATTCTAACCACTAAGGATCCTCAAAAAGACGACACAAGTTTACCCATTTTTTTCGGTGTTCAACACTTCATTACACATATAAGTGCACTAAAATGAAGAAAACAATTTCTAAAAATTATTTTAACAAATAGCATACATGACACCAAGTACCAAAAGGTGTACACACTATATGTATGCACACTCAGCTCTTGGTCCCAAGGGTATGCATAGTGCACACCTCGCACTTGGTACCAAGTGTGTGCACATGTGTATGTGCACACTGTGAGTACATTTCCACAAATAAATATCCTACATAAAAAAAATAATACAAAGATCATTGTATATAAAACAATATAAGCACTAAGCAATAAGCACAATAAAAGAATATACATATATAACATACAGTAAGGATAAAAATACCCAAGTCCAAATTAGAAGAAAAAAATATAGTCCAAATCAAAGTCTCAAATAAGTAGCACTTAATAAGGATAAAAATACTCAATTCCAGGACAAAAACAAATGGCTTCTTTTTCCCTCAAAAACCGTGTACAAAAATCAAAACCAAAAGATATTCGAATGGCCTTTTTTTCCAAATTAAATCCCCAAAACTATGTACAAATGTCCTTTTTTTCAAATTAAATCCAAAAACATATCCGAATGGTCTTGAGAAAGAAAAATGGAACGACGAGGAGAGAGAGCTTGAGAGAGAGAAAAATGGCGAGAGAGAGAGAGAATAAGATAAATGTAAGAGGAATTGTCTATAAGTTCCAACCCTAGTCCAAAACGACACCGTTTTTATTTGTAGACATTGAATTTGCCTACGGAAATCCAATTCCGTTGGTATGTGTATTTAAACAAAATTATATATATATATATATATTTCTTTTAAAAATTTTGGCTTTAAATAAATAAAGTCCCGGGAAAATCTCCCAGTTTTTACACAAGGTTTTTGCCTATAAGTAATTGTGTCGGTATAATGTCAATATACCGACGACGCATAACATAAAGTAGCCAAATATACAATTTTAGGGCCATCATTTATTGACGAGTTTCGAGTTGAAATTCACCGACTCTTGGCAAATGTTGAGTTTCTTGTGGTATCTAACTTAATTAATTCAAGACCAACCTTGTTATATAGATAACTAACCCCACTTGAGTTATTAGTGAAAATGGCAAGTTTGATAGAGCTAAACGAGTAATCAACAAGGAGTTTGTACGAGGGGGAAAAAAAAAATAGAAAGAAATATAAAGCTAGAGGTAAATTAATTTCAATAACATAATATACCCACTTACTCTATCATTTTCATCACGTCAAGATTTGTCTTTTAGTTATTATGTATAATTTATGGGTAAATAAAAGGGTTTCGAGCCAAAGTGAGAGGAATTTTAAAAAAAGTACAAAGATAAAATAGAACTAAATCCAAAGTCTAAATTTGCACCAAAAATCCAAAATCATACTAAAATCCGAAAAAGAAAAAAAGACCGTCAGAACTAAAGAGAAGATAAGAAAAATCACAACCCTAAACCATGAAACCAAACTTAAATTCAAAACTATAGAATTAAAGCCAAAAAAAATTAAACCGATAAAAATACTTGGAAACTGAGAGATGTGGGAGAGAAGAGTGAGAAGTTCTTTATCCTAACAATGAAGACAAAATTAATCAAAAAAATGAAAATTAGAAAAGAAAACAAAGAGAGTGAGGGATTCTTTACCAGACTAAACCAAGAGATGAGAGAGTGAAGGAGGGTGAGTGAGTGAGGGAGAAAGAGATAAGGAGATGTTGAGTAATGCGATTTTAAGAGAGAGAGAGAGAGAGAGAGAGATGAGATATGTGATTTTTGAAAAAAGAGGCTAAGAGGAAAAGAGTTATGCGATTTTTGAGAGAGAAAGAGATGAGATATGTGATTTTTGAAAAGAGAGGCCGAGAGGAAGAGAGTTATGCGATTTTTGAGAGAGAGAGAGAAAGAGACAATGGCTCATCTTTAAGAGAAGTTAAGAGAATGAAGAGTTATTTAGGTTTAGGTTATAAGATGACATTTACTGAGAGTCCACAATTTCCATCGGCTAATATTTTTTAAAAATATTTATAAAAATGATTATTTTAAAACATGATCATATTTTAACTTTAAAGAAAGTCTTTCATCGGAGGATAGCACAAATCCACCAGTAAAATAAAGGCACCCAAAAAGTACTATTTAAAGGAAAAAAAATCTTGAGTTTTTTTCACTAATCTTTTGCTATTAAAAAGTTAATCTCGCGTCGATATATATTTAATATATCGAAGAGTAGCCATCGACATAAAGGTACCAAAAGTAGATTTTTTAGACCATCATTTATTAAGGAGATTTGGTCTAGATTGTCAATAAATTTTTCTAACGAGCTGACTTTTGTTCGTCAAGAAGAGTTCATTTTCTTATAGTACATATCTTGCTTAGCTTGAAAGTTGTTATTATTGATTAGTTAGAGCTTTGAATTTTAAGAGTTAAATTTTTTATCAGACCGTAGTTTTAATGTCATTTTTGGAATATTGACATATATATATATATATTTTTTGAATATATTTGAAACGGAAACTACCGAAATTTGAAAATGAAATTGAACAACTCAAATTTTGTCAGCGGCATCAAGGAGATTAATTCCACTAACTTGTAATTACGAAAGTGTCCCTTAGACCGCAGACACGTGTACATATGGATAAATAATGAGAAGCAATACAAGTCCAAAGATAGCTGTTTTACCCGTGACTTTTTCCTCAACTGTACACAAGCATTTTGGCCTTTTTGTTTTGACTAAATAGGGTTTTGTCTCGCAGCAACCTACCTAGCTTTTGTTTTAAATTTTTTAACCGAGGTAGATTCAAGATGCTAAAAAAGTTTTCAATAAATATCGCATGCATAAATTTTTTTCAATAGTTTCATTAATTAAAAAGATTTTGACGATTATTTATTTTACTGTTTACACTTGATTCGATCTTTGTGTTGTATTCCTTATTAACCTACTTTTTCTGTTAAATTAAATCATTTTTTTTTATTGTAAAAAGAAAAGTTTAACAATTATGCATCTAATCCACGTACGAGGCTCATTTATTTCATCATATATAAGCTCAACTATTATGCTGAGCCACATTACAATACTTAGGAATTACATTAAAAAGACGTACTTAGCTAGATCTCTCTTCATCCCGGTGAACTACATAGTCTACGTCTTCTATTATTCCAGAGCCACTATTTTGGTCTACTTACTTAGAAGACCGTCATTTGGATGAGAGCGGCTTCTGAGAAAGGCGTCTCATCATACCAAGATTTCAGGTTATCTCCATAGCTGACTTCAAGCATGTCACAATATCTTTTATAATACCCAGTGCTGGTAGTAACAGAACTAGTCCCGAAATCATTTTGGTGTGCAGAATTTCCATTGATAATGTTACTAATTACACCTGATTTGGCGTTACCGTTGATGAAAATATCATGGCATGAAGGCTTGTTGTCTTGTTGAGTCATCCAGAACCATATAGCTGTCTTGAATGACACCACTGGGTTTGTCGCCACCAAATCGGGGTCATTTATCAAATCTAATCCAAGAGCTTCACCAGCAAGCCCGTAATTGTAGTTGCTGACATCAAAAGTAGTAATCAGGACTGTTAAATTTAGATTCTAGCTCCAACAGTGTCGTTTTAATTTAGTCCTTAATTGTGAAAAACTACTTTAACGAAAAAGCATAAACCAACCAAAAAAATTTCCATTTGTGTGAATATTTCGATACGTTGTATGGCGAAAATAACTCCAATTTGTTTTTCCTTTTTCTTTTTTTCGTGATAAAGAAAGATACCTATCTAGTTTGCATGTAAGACTATGATATACAGACTTTTCATCAAAACAAATAAATAATTACTATATGATATCCATTTTGATAGGCGACTTTTCATCAAAACAAATAAATAATTACTATATGATATCCATTTTGATAGGCGAAACTATGCTTACTGAGTAAGTTGGATAGGTCCTCGGCCATCATATTTTTTTCCAGAAGCGCAAGGCCAATGGGAGGATGTGCAGTAAGACTGATTATCATTACTAGAGCTTGTGGTTCCATTGATATGACAATATCCCCACGCATGTGGATCAATTGAATCAGACCATTTTCCTACACCAAAGCATACACGCCGGTAAGTTGAAAAAACATACATAATTTTTCTCGTTTTTGATCGTAAAATAAGAAACGGAGAAAACTTGATAACTTACGTATGAAAACTATATATGGTGACTAACCTGATGTTGCTTGAGAGGTTTGACCTAGGAAAGCTGCGAGCTCCCTCTTACGAGTCGCCACATCACCAGTAGTACAGAAACCAGGAAAAGATTCAGCAGCAGTGACGAAAGCCTCGTAACTATAGAATTTTTGACTTGGGCAGTCTTTCCTGTGCTTAAACATTTCATTAAAGAGTGACTCACTTATAATCTTGCTTATATCATTGACGTTATTGTTGCGATTGTGGAGCATAGCACGAGGGGGATTAGTGAAACGTGGACCCGCCCAGCATTGGTATTGGCAATTTGATCCCCTGCAATAAGCAGCTGAGTTACCACACCAACCAAAGATGCTGCAACACCTTCCTGGTCCGCATGGAGCATTCCCCTACCTTGGTCCACATCTGTGATCAGGTCTTTCTGGGTCTACAGGTGGAGGTGGTGGGCTTGGGGGTGGAGGGCTTGGAGGAGGTGGGCTTGGTGGAGGTGGGCTTGGGCTTGGGGGTGGGGGTGGGGTTGAATTCCAGCATTGGCTTTGGCAACCATCGCCACAATAGGCAGAGGTGCTACCACAATAACCCCAGTAGCTACAACAGAGGTTATCACGACACAAGGCACCATCTGCCTCCCATCCACACTGGGGAGTATCTGCAAAGACAACGCCTAGGAAGAAAGGAAAAGATAAGACGATAAGGGAGCGTAAGTACTTCATTGTGTTTGAAGTTTGTAGGAAGAGGTGTACGAGGCTGTGTGCTTAATGGAAGAAATTTAATGGGGTATTTATAGGAAAGCTATAGTGGGTATTGTTGTTATTTTGCAAACAATCTGGGGTATTTTTTTAATTATGTGTATGTATATGTGTACAAGTAGCTAGGGCAGTTCAATAATTTTGTAGCCAATTGTGTAACAGCTTTTACATATTGCAAACCTTAATACAGCATGCAGGAATCGTTGTACCTACCTGCCTCTGCCAATAAAGCACGATGTCCATGCCTAAAAGATATTGTCCAGGATATCTTCATTCATTTTTTAGGAACCACATTTTGTTTCCGGCCATGGCGATGCATCACCTAAAATCCAAATTAAGCACCCAAATCTGGCTGACATTATATTCGGCAAGGCAAACAATTCCAAAGTCAAATATCAATTATTCGTACCAAAAACACAAAAACAAAAAGGAAGAAACTTCGTTTATATGCATTCTAAGCTTCAAAATTAAGTTAAAAATTTGTAAGAAGGATGCCCGCAAGCCATAGATCATTAGAAAATAAACTTATTTGTGACTCATTGGGCCATGGATAAGTAGTTTAATTATTTGGGCTTATGTTATGAATTGAGCTTATTTTGTGTGTATAATAGCACATAGTTTAATATCCAAGTTTCTAGACTATTTTTGTATTTACTAGATAGTATAATTAATTAAGTTGTTGGAGGTTGGATAGAGTATTCTTACACCATCTAGAATTAAACTCTCTTCCACCAAAATTCTCTCTAGCTTCTCCCTTAGCCTTCCTAGCCTTTCTAGCCTTTAAAATCTTCTATTCCAACAAAGTGGAATCAGAGCAAGGTTATGAGTTCTCTTGTAATTCTAAGTATGCTCTATAATTGTAGTTTTGACTGATCTTCCACATAAAAAAAAATTGAGAGTATTAACCATTTATTCCAAATATACTATTATTATATATTAAATCGAAGAGCTCGACACGATAAACACACCATCATAAAAATCAGCTCAATCAGAGTCAATCTAAATGAGTCGTTAGAAGTTTGTAGCCGCAAATTGAGTCAACTCACCGAGTTGAGCTATGTCAGAGCCGTTTGACCGAGTCGTTAGAGTCATTAACCGAGCCGTTAGAGCCGTTTAACCATTCCATTGACAGCGTTATTGACCAGATTATTGACCAGCATTAATTGGGTAGACTAACTCAATATTCTAGTTAATCTTAAGATTTTTCGATATTCTGAATCCATTCGTGAAAATATTCAAAAGCTCACTTTGTTAAAAAGTATGGTTACTGGTAATTTAGCATCTCTTTAAGTTTTACTATTCTATGGCAACAACTTTGATAATTAGACTATCAAAATAAAGGTCATCCTTGGAGCATATGATGTCTGAGATATAATGGAAAGAAACTATGAAGAGCTAAGAAATGAAGCGACACTATCCTAAACATAAAAGGATAGTTTAAAAGACTCAAGAAAGAGAGACAAAAATGCTCTCTTCCTCATCTACCAGGCCTTAGATGACGATGGGTTTGAGAAAACCTTAAGTGCAACCTCTGCCAAGAAAGTATAGGAGAAACTTCAAATTTCATACAAGGGAGAAGAAAAGTTAAAAAATTACGCCTTCAAACTCTAAAAAGAGAGTTTGATTTGTTGCACATGACAGAGACTGAGTCAATTTTTGACTACTTTTCTAGAGTTCTAACTATTTCCAATCAAATGAAATGTAATAGTGAGAAATTAGAAAATTTTACGATCATGGAAAACATTCTTCGATCGATAGATTCAAAATTCGAGAATATTATCACTGTCATTGAAGAAACCAAAGATTTAGGAGTCATAATGATAGAAAAATCTTGGGTTCCTTACAAGCGTACGAAGAAAAGAAAAAGAAGACACAAAATTTTTAATGAGTAACTCCTCAAAGCTCAACTTCAAGAGAAAGGAGAAGATTTCGACAAAGGAAGAAGACATGGAAGAGGTCATGGCCAAGAGAAAGATCGCAAAAGTGGAAAAGGAGGAAGAGAATGCTTTAATAACAATTATGAAAATGAAGATAGAAGAGAAAGTTCGACAAGAGGTAACCCATGATATTGGCATGACAAGTCCCAAATCAAGTGTCACAACTGTAGGAGATATGGTCATTATGATTCCGAATGTAGAGGTCCAAAAAAGGTGCAAGAGGGCCAACTATGCTGAAGATAAAAGACAAGAGGAAGATATATTGTTGTTAGCATGCAAAGAGACTAATGGGTGCCTTTGAAAATATATGGTACCTTGATAGCAGAGCAAGCAATCATACGTGTGAAAGAAGAGATATGTATGTAGAGCTTGACGAGTCGACGACTGGGAATGTTTCATTTGGAGATGATTCCAAGGTAACAGAAAAGGGAAAAGGTAAAATTCTCATATGCTTGAGAAATAGAGAACATCAGTTTATTTCAAACGTTTACTACGTACCTAACATGAAGAGTAATATCTTGAGTCTTAGCCAACTCTTTGAAAAAGGCTATCATATTTACATAAAAGAAAATAGTCTTTCTTTAAGAGATAATATAAACAAGTTAATCACTAAAGTACCAATGACAAGAAACAGAATATTCTTGTTACACATTCAAAATGCGAAGTGTCTAAAGGCTTGCTACAAAGATTCATTATGACTTTGGCACTTAAGGTTTGAACATCTCAATTTTGGCAGTCTAGAACTATCAGCAAAGAAAAAGATGATTTGAGGCTTACCTTTCATTAGTCAACTAGACCAATTATGTGAAGAATACTTATTGGAAAAGTAATTCATAAAAGGTTTTCCAAGAGAATCAAGTTCCCAAGCCTATAAACTGCTTGAGCTCATACATACTGACGTGTATGGTCCAATAAGACTATGTTCTCTCGGTAAGAGTAACTATTTTTTCCTTTTTATCGATGATTTTTTAAGAAATACTTAGGTGTATTTCTTGAAGGAGAAATTAGAAGTGTTCGAAAAATTCAAAAAACTCAAAGCACTTGTTGAAAAGGAAAGTGGCCGAAGTATCAAGGCAATGAGATCTGATAAAGGAGGAGAATTCACTCAGAAGTATTGTGAAGACAACGGTATCCATCATCCTTTAATAGTACCAAGATCTCTCCAACAAAATAGTGTCATAGAAAGGAAGAATAGAACATTCCTAGATATAGCTAGAAGTATGCTCAAGAGCAAAGGAATGCCGAAGGAATTTTGGGCTAAAGCTGTAGCTTGTGTACTTTATCTGTCAAATCGCTCTCTAACAAGAAGTGTATGGAGAAAGATGCCACAAGAAGCTTAGAGTGAAAGAAAGTCCGAAATATCTCACCTAAGAGTGATTAGAAGCATAGCTTATACTCACATACCGAATGAAAAAAGTATCAAGCTTGACGATAAAAGTGATAGGTGAAATCTATATGAATTACATTATTTTCCTCAGTTGTTCTTGAAATCTATTGATGAGTTAATTGTTCTACCTTTTGCTTAATGCTTCAGTTCATTTGGCCATTGAATTGATTATTAGGTGAAATCTATACGAACTTACAAATAGGAGTGTAGATTTGGATATGGGTTGAATAATATAGGATTGCTTAGTCTAGGGTAAGTTTACATAGGATTGGAATATACCTAAGTAACTAATGCAACCTTGGATGGGAATTACTAAGCTTAATAAGTTTAATCAATTTATGTTAGGAGAAACATACTATCTTATTTAAGAATTTTCACCTATATCTTAGAAAGGAATTTGTGAATACCGTTGAATTCCCAGTTGTTAATTCTAAGTGGATGATTAAATGGTGAGAAAAACTAGTAATTAAAAAAGTTAGAAGAGAGATTGCTTCCTTAGGCTTTATCTCATTATTGTAAAACTACCATTGGTTTGTTTAGTTTTAATTTTCATTATTTTTTTTATTTAATCCACATCTTAATTTTGGTTCAAAACAACTACTTATTATGGTTTGGATAAATCGTCAACTTGTTTTGGTTAGTATTTAGCAGTTGTAATTCATCTACTTCTTGTGAGATTTGACACTCACTTACCTTCTATATTATTTATTGTGACCTGTATACTTGTGGTGTTTTATGTGTTAGAAATAGCCCAATAAGTTTTTGATGCTATTGCCAGGGAGTACGATGATTTACTACATGTTAATACTAATATCTATTAGTTTCGATTTAATTCAAACTTTTTCTTTTGTTGTGAATTTTAGGTGCTTAATTTTATTATATAAGATGCACGAGGAGTGCGAATTTCTTACCATTCGATCTTGAGATCGAGCATACCTTGAGGGAAATTTGAAGACAGAGGAACTAAGCAGTCAACCCTCAAGAAGCTATAGGAGACCAAGATAATGCTAGAACTTTGAGGGACTTTACAGTTCCTGTCCTTAAAGGTTTCGGTCCTAGTATTCAGAGGCTAGCTATCAATGCCATCAACTTTGAGTTGAAGTTGGCAATCATTCAGATGGTGCAAACCATGTGTCAATTTGGTGGCTTACCTAGTGAAGATTCTAACCAACACATCATGAATTTTCTGGAGATCTGT
Source organism: Parasponia andersonii (assembly GCA_002914805.1). Taxonomy (NCBI): domain Eukaryota; kingdom Viridiplantae; phylum Streptophyta; class Magnoliopsida; order Rosales; family Cannabaceae; genus Trema; species Trema andersonii. The sequence goes on from JXTB01000008.1 coordinate 250,489, forward strand.
GATACTTTTAAGCATAATGGAGTTAGCGAGGATGTCATTCCCTTGAGGTTATTCCCATTGTCCTTAAGGGACAAGGCTAAGGGATGGTTGAATGCCTTACCTTTGGGAACCATCACTATATGGGAGGACTTAGCTCAGAAATTCTTGCCAAGTTCTTCCCTTCAGCCAAGACCGCTAAGTTGAAGAACAACATTACCTCTTTTGTGCACTTTGACAATGAATCCTTGTACAAGGCTTGGGAGTGCTATAAGGAGTTGATGAGGAAGTGTCCATACCATGAGATACCCAAGTGGCTTTTTGTTCAAACATTCTACAATAGATTGATAGGTCATTTGAGAAGCATTGTAGATACGGCAGCTGGTGGTGTTTTGATGGGCAAATCAATGGATGATGCCTATGAGTTATTAGAGGAAATAATGGCAAACAATTATTAATGGCCTGCCGAGCATGTCATTCTAAGGAGAGCTGCTAGTATGAATGAGTTAGAAGTTATTTCTTCATTGGTAGTTCAAATTAGTGTATTACCAAGAACTTGGAGTTAATGACAAGGAAGATTGATTCTATGGCGATCCATGGGGTGTATGCAATGCAAAGCTCAGCTGGAGCTTGTGAGCAATATGGTGACAACCATTTGAGCTCTTATTACCCTTTGAGTATGGAGTTGGCTCATTTTGTAGAAACCACAAATAGCACCAATACAAAAACTCCTACTCCAACTTCTATAATCCGGGATGGAGAAACCATCCTTATTTCTCTTAGAGTAACCAAAATTAATAAGCGCAGAATCCAAACGCAAGATCGATGCAACATCCAGGATTCTAAAATTAAGAGCCACCTTCACAAGAGAAAAAACTGTCTATGGAAGAGATACTCATGCAGTACATCACAAAAAATAAAACCAACCTCCAAAACCAAGCAGCCACCATAAGAACCTTAGAGACATAACTTGGCCAATTGGCCAATACTTTAACCAACTGGCCTTAAGGAGCATTACAAAGCAATACCGAGGTAAATCAAAGAAGTGAAGGCAAGGAACATTGCAATGCCATTATATTGAGAAGTGGGAAGGAGTTAGTGAAAAATGTTGAGAAGCCGACTTCACTATCCAAATTACTTGCTGAAGAAGTTGTTGAGAAAAGGCTAACCAAAAAGAATGATGGAGAGAAGCTAATCGAACAGGTAACTATTGATAGTCTCTCAACATCACTGTCAAAACCATGTCTTTACAATCCACTATTATCTTTTCCACAATGATTCCAAAAGAAGAATCTCGACTAATAATTCTCCAAGTTCTTGGAAGTGTTCAAGCAATTGCATATTAACGTTCCCTTCATCGAGGCACTTGAGCAAATATTGAGCTATGTTAAGTTCATGAAGGAGATTCTTTCCAAGAAAAAGAGGTTGGGGGAATATTAGACTGTCACCTTCACGGAAGAGTGTAGTGCCATTCTTCAAAACATGCTTCCTCCTAAGCTCTAGGATCCGAGAAGCTTCAATGTTCCTTGTATTATTGATGATTGCTTATTTGGTAAGACATTATGTGATTTAGGAGCTAGTGTTAACTAAATGCTATTTTTTGTCTTTCGAAAGCTTGGTTTGGTTGAAGTAAGGTCGACTATGACCATCCTCCAATTTGCTAATTAGTCTATTAAATATCCACGAGAAATTATCAAGAATGTGCTACTGAAGGTGGACAAGCTATATTTCCAACGGATTTCATTGTTCTTAACGTAAAGGAAGATGAAAATCTCTCAATCATCCTTCGAAGACCGTTCTTGGTAACTAGGAGGATGGTCATTGATGTGTACAAAAGAAAACTTACTATGAAGGTGGAGGATTAAGTCATATCCTTTAATGTGTTCAAAGAGGCGAACTCTCCTAGCGATATCAATGACTGTTATCGAGTAGACTTGGTAAAGGGAAGTATTGAAAATAATGCATTGAAGGAAGTTCCACAACATTGTTCGAAGTCCAATCCTCCAAAGAAAGTATTAGAGCCTTCACTCTCCTCTTCCAGCTATTACAATCCTTACAAGAAGGACACGAGGAAGTGGAGGCCAAAGAAGAAGAAGCATGGTGATCATCACTTTGAATCAGGACTAAGAGATATACTTGGTTCATCTTATCTAAAACTTTTCCTGGGTAAGCTCAAAGCAAGATGGTTGGGGCTATTCAAAGAAACTAATGTGTCTCTATATGGTACAACTAAAAGAATCAAAGTGAACATTCAAAAGCTCAAGAAGTACATAGGAGATGAGCTTGATCGAGCTAAATCACATATTGCCTCACCCAATCCTCCATTAGGAGTGGCTATGTCAAGTTAGGAACATTAAACAAGCACTACTTGGGAGGCAACCCAAGAATGTTAATAAAGAGGGAAGTATGTTTGAAGTTATTTTGTTGTGATTGTGTTGAAGACAACTGATGAAGTTGTTGGTGGAAGGGCTTGATTGAAGAAAGTTTGAGGAGAGTTGACATTTCGGCGCCCCAGGAACTTAATTTGGTGCTCTAGCCCCACTCTGAGATGCCACAAATAGAAATTTGATGCCCGAGTGCCAAAAATTGGCACCATAGCACCAAATATACGTTGGTGCCACTTTTTGACCCTGTGGCGTCACCAGCCAAAAATAAAGAACTTTTGAAATTTTTTCCAGGTTTTGGCACCCTAGCACCATTTTTTGGCATTGCGACGCCACTGGCCTGAAAAAAAAAATAAATGAATAAATAAAAAAAAAACTCACCCTAAGATGGCACTATCATCGGCACCACCATAAGCTGAAAGTGATCAACTTGACAACCACTACATCTTTGAGGCCGATTGAGCGGCCGTCGATCAGGTTAATATTGATTCCTCCTTGTTCTTTCATATTTAGTGCCTTAGAGACAATGTACATTTTAAGTTTTGGGGGAGTGTTTAGCACTTATATGCTTTGTCTTCATGAATATTTTTAATTGGTTAAACTTTAAACCGTTTTTTTGTGTTTTATTTTAGTTTATTCAGTTTCTATCTTTCTTTCATAGTGTGTGTTTCTTTTGTTTATTTGTTTGATTGTGCATTACTTGGAGCTTTTGATAGAGATTAATGGTCGATGATATTTTTATAAGTTCGTGTGAAATAACTCTTTGGAAATATTTAGTATCATGATTGTTTGTGTTCTTAAATCTTTTGTAGTTTTGCCTTGTAAATAACTCGAACACATTTTGTACATAATGGTGAGCATTCAACACATCAGCAGGTTACACGATGTTAATCTCGTCCCCCAGCTGTTGTATGTAGTATCCAACAGAGTAATGGTCCCTCTTGACACCCTTCTGCTTATCGAACTAGTCTGGCATCGCCACCTTCGCATGGCCCTCGAACTCCATGTTCTCCCAGCCAGACTTATAGCTTTCCGCAGAAAGAATGTCTACTTGCCTCTGGTACTTTGTCTTCAACTTCTCTGTGTCTACCAGCCTGTCTTTTAGTACCGCCAGCCTCAGTTCTGCTTACCGCTATAATAAGTCGGTCAAAAAAGTGTTAATGTTGGCAAAGTCTTTGTCGTGCTTGCGGATCAGCCCCGCATGAGCTTCCATCAGTTTACAATGATCCAAATAGAGATGTTGGATTAATTTATTGGATCGATCGAGTCTACGCTGCAGAGAATAGGCTTCTAACTTGGCTTTCGCCTCGGCTTTCCTTGCTTCCTTAGCCTTACCAACGACTCTATCATGAGCGATGAAAGCCAGCTCCATCTCAGCCCCTGCAATCTGTAACTCCTGCTCCTTGACCTTGAGCTCAGCTTGGCCAGCCTGGTAGCCTCAGCCTCTTAGTGCAAACCTAGAACCTTAGCCTCGAGAGACCAGACTTTCCCCTACGCCTCGTCCAACCTAGCGGCCAGCTCTTCACATCTGGTCCTCTCGACGCTCAAGGCATGAGCCACCACGCTACTGACCCTAGCTTCATCCAGGATCCGATACAGGTCGAAATCTGCCCTTAATGTAGCAAAGGCGACCTCACTCTATCTGGCCACCGCAGCACAGGCGTTCAGCTGCCCGATCAGCTCCTTGACACGAAAAGAGTAGAAAGACTGAATTGCAGCTAGCTGCAGAACATAGAAAGGGGGAGTCAGTGTTTAGCAAAGATGCTGAAAGCATGGAGATGATGGCTAGATGAGCCAAACCTGTGCAATGCTACAGCCAGCGACGAGGCCTAAGTTCTTTAGGGAGAGCGTCTGTAACTCGAACTTTGTGGCTGGACCCTCTCCCTGGGCATTATTCGCATCCGAGGAACACGACTCAACCCCGCCAACTGTGAGGACACTTTCTCCCCTCGCCAAACATCCTGTAGTAGGGGAGGTGGGGGCAGTAGAAAATGGAACATCTCCAAGCGCACCTTCGACGACAACTGGAGGTGGTGCATCCTCAGCAAAAGAAGCCTCTATGACTGCTGATACTTCAGCAGTCCCGGCAACAACCTCACTTGGAGATCCGTCTTGTTATAATTTTTCGGTCTTGTCTTGACCAATACGCTCAAATGGGCCACTGCGCACAAACCTCCTTCTTCTCATGATAGTCAGGGTGGCCCTATCATCGTCACTGTCTGAAGAGGAGGCAGTTTTGCCTCTCTTCCCCGCGGGACCTTCCTCCTCCCCAGACAGGTCAACTTCACGACCCTGCTTCATAAAGACCGAGGGAGGGGAAAACAGGCGGGACTTCAGCCTGGGAGCCCCTCCGCTGAGCTCAGCAATTTCCTTACGGGAGTGAGTGGAACCAGACCCTGAGCTTGCCTTCAGGCCGGAGCTGGGGGCAGAAGGAACCAGCGCAGTGAGCTCCCCTGGTAGGCTCGAAGGCTCCCCTCTGCCATACATGGTACTTATGGTCGGCATCTCTCAGATCACGGGCCTGCCTGTCTCGAGCACATCATCCCTATACACGAACAGACCCTCCAGCTCTTCACCTGAGCCTATTCTCGTGGTGATAACTCCTTACCCCATGGCCTCGTCCTCAGAGGATACCACTAGACGCCGACCAGTGAGGACCTTGGATCAGGCTCTATGGGCAACAGTACTCCCCTTGGCCAGGAAAGGATCTACCAAAGGGCCAGCGTCCGAACTTGCATGAGTGAGCAATATGATTAAAATGCAGCCACGACCTGATGACGGAGCCCTAGAGCAACAAATGAACTCATCCTTAACCCTCTTGCGGGCAGCGGCTTCCTCACTTCAGAACCTGACGCACTTCTCGGTCACGAGCTTTAACGCCTCTTTGAACTCGTGACTAGTTGGTGCCACCAGGTCATTGGGACCTACCAGCTAGCTCGAGGCCATGATCTGACGACCCTCCATGGCGATGCGACTCTGCTCATCCCAGCAGAACTGGTTCAGAGCTGAAGCGTCAAGATGGCTCTGAAGGTGCTTGGTGATGACCCACGTGTCCAGCGTAAAGAGGAGATGTGAGACCATCCTCGGCATCATGTTCATCACCTGGGGATTCAGAACGGCCTAAATGTGTTGGCGATCCCCAGAGGATCTGAAGAGGATGAATCTTTCCAAGTCCTTGAGCCGTCCCGCTGATAGCCGTGGCTCAAACCTGCTTACCTCCACAGAGGTTATACAAGGGCAAATATCATGAGCAAAAATAGATAAAGTGCACGCAGATCAAAAAATCAAAGCATGACTCAGTACTTACTTTGCAAAAAAAATGGGAGAATTTAGAAACGCTCCCCATTCACCCAAGGGGAGCACTACATCCCTCCGATGGCATACAATTTAGAGTGAGAATCCTATTGCTTGTCTAACCTCGGCAAGCCCCAGAAAACGTGGTGTCCTGGGACCAGCTAGAGGTAAAAAGTAGAGCAAGAGCTCCTTTTAAGGATGAGGGTGAGTTTGTAGGCATAGAAGACCACCTCCAGGTCGATATGCACATAGAGAAGGATCGACAAAGCAGAGAGCTCCATCAGGATCATGACCTCGTTGGCATTCAATTGCATTGGATGAATCCCCGTCAGGCTGAAGAACTCGTAGACCAGGGGAGAAAAGAGAAATCGCAGTCATTCCAGGTGCTTCCTCCCCAAGACGATGGAGCCTTCGGGGGTAGAGGGGGGAAGGTACCAGTCCACCGAGCCCTCGACCCTTTATAAGGTGACTCTGCCATAGAAGTAGAACTGCCTCCTTAACGAGCCCAACTTGGAATCTGCGATGGGGCAGAGTTTCTGACTCTGGTTCGGGCCATTATCTTGGGTGTGATCAAAGAAAGCAAAAGTTTCTAGAAAATGGAAGATTCAGAAACCCTAAGATTCGAGAAGGCTAGAAATTTTGAAGGAAAGAAAGCAGGAATACTTGGAGATTTTGGTAAAGTAAGAGATGAGCACAAGCGTGACTTTTCATAGAGGGAGAGCTGAAAAGTCTTCCTTGGAGGAGAACAGTGCAAGGAAGACGGAAGCACTAAAATTTTGAAAATTTGAAAAGGTTGTGGTATGAGTTGGCGTGCATCGGTATCAGTAACTGGAAAATAATGACGGCAATGAGACATGCATATCCTTCGAATTGGCAAACATGAGGCATAATTTCTCCACTTGATGGCTGCAAATCCATCAAATAGGGAAATGGGGGAAGTTGTGAGGCCCACTCTTAGATCGTACGCTACGTGGATGATTAGGTGGCAGAATAAATGTCAGGAAACATACCGTTTGACACATGTCTAGAAGGGCCCTTTGAATGCAGCATAAGTCACACGTGATACGACTTGGGCCCATTGGTTGTCGCAGGCCAAGGCCGAACCTATCCTAGACCTTGGACGAGTTCGGCCTAGTCAAATTCTTGCCTCGATAGCTGTGGGTCAGAAGCCTCGAGGGTCTTCCGCTGGAAGACCATTGGGGGCAGTGCGCCACTCCAGACCCAGACAGGGTGTGCAATATGATCCTAGGTAGGTGTGTGTATTGGGCAAATTATTCCGACAAGATGGCGGGTGGTCGGGGTCTCGCCCCTGCCAAGCTCACACCATAGGGGACAGGGAAAGCAAATCACAACGATGCAAGAGAAATTACGGTAACCATGGCCCATGATTTCTTGAACAAGTCATGATGAGGAAAGGGTACTCGATCCTGGGATTGAGAGCCGGCAGGTTCTCTATTCCAGGATTATATATTTACATGCCATATATTTCCCCGAGGAAAGACATATACAGATATATATATATATATATATATATATATATATATATATATATATATACATAGAGAGATAGATAAAGAAAAAGGGATTTATGAGACAGAAAAAAACTTAGCCTTTGCTATTCAATATCGGGAGTAAATATCTGACTAAACATCGAAGAGTCTTTGTAGGTGGCCACCCCCGCCTCATCAATCCAGAATGAGATCAAAAACATCCTGAGATAGCAAGGATATATGGACAGTTGGAAGGAACAACACCAACAATTCGGGCACATGAACAGTTGGTAGGACCAGCACCAACGATTTAAAGACATATGGACAGTTGGTAAGAACAGCTCCAATATGTATGGACTAGAATTAGAATACTAACAGAGTCAAGAGCATATTTTGTCTCTCTTTCTTCTTATTGTTTGTGTTATGATTGAATTTCGTCGCTCTTTCTTCACGTTAAGTCCTCTATAGACGCTGATAAAATTTTGTCTTCAGCTTTTATGCCATCATCATTCATGTATTTCTATTCAATAATAATGTTATCAACGTCTCTCCTAATAGATACTTGATATATGCATATATTGATTGGAAACTATACGATCTCATCACATACAGAATGAAAAGAATATTAGTAGAAACAATTATAGAGCTTTTATGTGAAAAACACTTTTCATGACCAATGAACATAACATATTTCATATTGGATCATCATATAATATAAATCAAATCTAGATGCAAAAGCCTAGAGAATAAGGATATTGTGTTTTTTATGTGCGCTTCTCTTTGATCTTCTTGTTGATGATGATCAAATCTCCAATCTCCTTGATCTTCTTATGATATATTTCCTAGCTCTTGGATGATGAAGTGAGTAAGTACCAAGTTGAATCTTCCTTTGGAGAATAATCCAGAATAACTTTCTTAATTTTCTGGAATACGAAGATTTGGGATGAGAATGTGAGACAGCAAGAAAACTCTTTTCTTCTCTCTAGCTAGTTGCTCTCTCTCTCTCTCTCTCTCCCTCTCTCTCTCTCCCTCTCTCACACACACACACACACACATTGTGTTATAGTTTATGTCTCAATATATGATATACACATGAGGCTTACATTATAAACCCTAGTCTAATTAGGATTGGTTTATTTTTCAATTTGTATTTTATGTATATTTTTATAAGATTACACTACTATTATTATAATTTTATAAAAATACCAACTTCTATGTATAATCCTTATTTTATATAGCTTTATGAAACTAATTTCATAAATACCATTAATCAGTTAATGAGCTTTGTTGAACTAGACAATGGATCTAATGGATCCAAATAACTTAAGCTCTAATAATATGACAAATTTCATAATAACTCTTATTATGTTATGTATTTAAATACTATTAGTAAATAAGTTACTTCACTAAAAGCCCAACACTATTTTCTTAGATTAAGTGTCAAACTTTTTATAGAAATTTAATCAGCTAGTCTTGAATAAAATGATCTATTTGACATATTATATACTACATATGAAATTTCTATACAATGTCCTAATTAGATAGGTGAAATTACTATAATACCCTTCCAACACCTATTTATCTTTAAGTTATTATCTTTCTATCAAGAAATAAAGTTATTGATAATATTGCTCATAATGTCCATCAGATAAAATTATCGATCATTCACAAAGTGAATACTAAGATCTTAGATTTTATTATTCTAAGAATTTTGAAAGATCCTAAAGTGACATTAAAGCACAATGTTCTTAACTATTTGGTGTTCCCGTTAATTCAAATATCATAATCTCCAAAATACTAGAGTTTGCCTCGTTCAAAATAGAAATTAGTCTTTCAACAAATCAAAACGCTATGAATTATGAAAGCGAGTCCAGTTAAATACTAAGGAATAAGATGTACATGTTAAGAACTAGTAAGTAGTGATATAAAAAATTGATAACTCAATACATATAATTCATTTATGTTGTACTACTGTTTCTATTAGAAATTAAATACTTCAATAGTTCGAGTAACGTTTCATTAAAATGGACAAACATTCTTATCTATGTAAATACGCTATTCCATCTTTATGTATAGTTTGTGATAAAAAAAAAAACAATCTTCTCATAATTAACACACTTAGTTATGTTTGTTTCTTTATGTTTTTATAAATTAAGTTGTGAAATCTTTTTCAAATAATAAACTATTTTACCAATATAGTTTAATCTAGCCAATATCATAAAATATATATAAGAAAAAGTTATTCCACAAAAAGATAATAAAGAAAATCTGCTTTGTAAGGCAAATATTCTAATATCTCCCTTATTCAATAATAATTTGTAAATATTTTCTTTAAATCAGGCAAGTAATACCCAAAAACTAAAATCATGATATATTTCTTGTTGTTTTCTTTAGAATTAAATTGTTGCTAGGTTTTCAAGAAGTGTTCATACTTTTGAGATAAATATGAATTTTGTGGACTTTCTTTGAGTTTGGAAAGTTCATATTCGCATTTGAAAATTTCAATCTATTCATGAGTAAAAAGTCCATATCTTACTCGACTGTTGAGCAAAGCTCAATATTGCAGCTATCTAGTCTCGAGAATGCCCAATAGCATTGTCGATCTGGTTTCAACAATGCTCAACCATACTCGACATGCTTGACAAGTCATGTTTAATCAATTTTTGATAAATAGGTAATTATTATTTTCATATCATCAATTTTTACCTCTTCTTTAAAACTTAAAATATTAGTCCTCTTAAGGTCTATATGGCCTTGTTTCCAAAGATTTTTGAAAACTCAAAAGTCACATTTACTAATGTTTCTTCCAAAACTTATACTTCTCCTAACAGTAAAAATAAAAGTTATCTCGAACGTACCTTAGTAAAATTGCTAAATTGCATAGGTCATTTTAGCAAATATCCCTTGCTTCAAATGTGGATGTTTATGGTACTCATTTAGAGTTGAAAATTTTATAATTCAGTTCTTGCAGAATTTATTGTGCCAAAGATTATCCTCTATGAAAGACCAATTATCATATTAGTCGGAAAAGCCAACTCAAATGGTGGAATAGATTCAAAAATGCGGAAGAGTTTTCAATAAATTTCTCACGCATAAATTCTTTTCTCGTTCGTTGTCATTAAGACAAATGGATTTTGACAGTTATTTATTCTTGTAGATTACGCTTTGTTCAATCTCTTGTTGAATTCACTATTGTAAATCATATTATATATTTTTCCCCCGGGGGGGGGAGGGGAAGTGAAGAGTTATGCAGCTAATCCACTTAAGCGGCTCTTTATTTTATAATATAAAGCTCAACTACTAAGCTAAGCTACATTATTACAATACTTGGAAATTACATAAAAAGGAGGTACGTGCTTAGCTAGCTATCTCATCATCAGAGAGAACTAGATCGTCTACCGCTTCTATTTTTTCGGAGCCACTATTTTGGTTTACGTAATTATAATACTTAGACTACAGTCATTTGGATGTGAGCGGCTTTTGAGAAAGGCGTCTCATCGTACCAATCTTTCAAGTTATCTCCATAGCTGACTTCAAGCATATCACAGTATCTTATATAATACTCAATACTGGTGATAATAGTACCAGTCCCGAAACCACTTTGGTGTGCATAATACCCCCTAATAATATTGCTAATCACACCATAGCTTGGGACTTTATCACTGGATTTGGCATTAGCACTGATGAAAATATCATGGCAAGAAGGCTTGTTGTCATGTTGAGTCATCCAGAACCAAATAGCTGTCTTGAATGACACTACTGGGTCCGTGGCCACCAAATCAGGGTCATTTATCAGATCTAGTCCAAGAGCTTCACCGGCAAGCCCGTAATTGTAGTTGCTGACATCAAGAGTAGTAATCAAGATCGTCAAATTAAGTTAAAATCAAACCCCATTAGTTAGTATCGTTCTAGTCTTTGTGGTCAACTATATTTTTATTAACTAAAAGTTCTAAACAAAACCACAATGTGATAAATATTATGTAGTACCATGAGCTCTTAAATTAATTACCAACCTAAAAACTCCAGTTATGAGATCTTTTGAGATATTAGTATAGCGATAATTACTCAGTTTTTAGTCTTATAAAGAGAGATCTACCAAGTTTGCGTGTGACAATACTATAGATTTTTAAGCAAAATAAATAAATAATTACTGTATGATATCCATACTGATTATGATAAGCGAATCTACACTTACTGAGTGAGTTGGATAGGTCCTCGGCTATTATATTTTTTGCCGGAAGCGCATGGCCATTGAGAGGATGTGCAGTAACAGTCATTCTCAGTACCAGTGCTCGCGGTTCCATTGACATGACAATATCCCCATGCATGTGGATCAATTGAGTCAGACCATTTTCCTACACCAAAGCATGCTAGTAAAAGTCAACAAATCAAATAATGTAGATCACCTTTTTTTTTTTTTTCTTTTCAGAAAGTAATAAAAATAAGGGAAAAAAAAAGTCATTTTATAACTTAGGTAGATAACTATATATATAATGACAAACCTGATGTTGCTTGAGAGGTTTGACCAAGGAAAGCCGCGAGCTCCCTCTTACGTGTCGCCACGTCACCAGTAGTACAAAATCCAGGGAAAGATGCAGCAGCAGCGATGAAAGCCTCGTAACTATAGAATCTTTGACTAGGGCAGTCTTTCCTATGCTTAAACATTTCATTAAAAAGTGACTCACTAATGATCTTGCTTATATCATTAACAAGGTTATTATTGCTATTGCGGAGCATAGCACGGGGGAGATCATCAGCCGAACGTGCGCTCTTCCAGCATTGGTATTGGCAACTTGATCCCTTGCAATAAGCAGCTGAGTCACCGCACCACCCGTAGATGCTGCAACACCTTCCTGGACTACATGGAGCATTCCCTACGTTTGGTCCACATCTGTGATCAGGTCTTTCTGGGTCTACAGGTGGAGGAGGTGGGCTCGGGGGTGGTGGACTCGGGGGTGGTGGGCTTGGGCTTGGGGGTGGGGGTGAATTCCAGCACTGGCTTTGGCAACCAGTGCCACAGTACGCAGAGGTGCTACCACAATAACCCCATTGGCTACAACAGAGGTTATCTCGACACAAGGCACCATATGCCTGCCATCCACACTGGGGAGTATCTGCAAAGACAACCCCCAGGAAGAAAGGAAAAGATAAGACGATAAGAGAGCTTAAATACTTCATTGTTTTAAAAGTTCGTAGGAAGAGGTGTATGATCCGAGGCTGTGTGCTTAATGGAAGAGATTTAATGGGGTATTTATAGGGAAGCACTTGTAGTTATATTTTTGTTATCTAGTAAATAATTTGAAGTATTTTCGTAATTCTATGTATGTGTATATGTGCGAGTGTATGGCCTCCTTAAGGGCTTAATGAATAGTTCTTGTCCCGTGGCGTATTAATTAACAAGAGTATCATTTAATAAATTAATTAACTCCGAAACTCTAAAAGCATATATGCGCACACTACTCAAAATATTTTTGTCCTCAGTCTTCTCAAATGCATGCATTTGTATAAATACGTTTTCTTTCCTTCAGCAATGTATTTCTACCTTCGCGCGTCGAAGCACACATCTTTTTTTTTGAGTAGATTCATGAATTATACATCGTTGCTTGCTTACGGGCAACTTATTTGAAACGAAATCTCAAATAGAATATTTATTATCTAAAATTTCATTCTTAGGTTCAAATTACATCAAAATAAATGTAAAAATTTATTATTTTTAATAAAATAGAGTGAGAATTAAGTGATAGTAAATATTTTTTTAATTTATAATAAATAAAAATCATTAATTAAACTTTACTTAAGAGAAAAAAAAAGACATATTTGAAACATGAAACATGGACAAATATCTTCCTGTAAAACGTTTAAATGCTTTTAGTTATAAATGCAACAAAAGTACTATAAAAATCTCAGTATTATGAAATTACTCAGTTTACTAATCTGTTTTAGGGATGCTAAAAGAATTCACTGAATTTTGCATATTGGAACAAAAGTATATATTGGACCATTTTCGTTGACTTAACTTTTCAAAATGCATGACAGTGACACAGTACTCTTACGAAGTTATATCTACAAATCAATATTTGTAGCCAAACACTTTCCTTTTCTTTTTTTTCTTGTTATTATTTAAATTTTTTCTCTGAAAATATGTTTTATTCTAAAATGATTTTTGGTATGTATATATATTTATTTACATGAATAACAAATGGGTATTTCGAGCATTTTATAATTTAAAAACTGTAGTCAACGAAAATCAGTCCAATGGATACTTTTAACCTGATTTACAAAACTCAAGGGATACTTCGGCAATTTCAGGAATAGAAGGATAGTGGATATATGTGTTCTTTGGTGGTAATAACCGGAACGGGATTATCTTCTATCATATCTTCCTGTCTTATTCCTGTCCAATTACTACTCAAGAGCCATGTGTATCTATTAGTTGAAACCAAAAGTCATGTTTGGATGGGGAAAAAAAAGGAGAGAGAGAAGCAAGAAAATTTTTTTAAAAAAATGAATAAGTTACGGCTTACCAGGCAAAATGAGAGGGATTTTCTTATATGGTGTGCCTACTTAGATTATCATCTTCGATTATTTCCTTCTAATTTAGTTTCACACTCTTTCTTTTTAGGTTATTTCTTTTTATGGGGATTTGCATCATTTCTGCTTGTCCTTTTTATTTATCCTCCTCTGAGTCTATGGATCATATTTTTACGGTGTGTACTTATTCCCATTTTATCTGGTCTCAAATTGCTCGTGCTTTTGGAGTAGTTCATATTGATGTCTGGGTATGACCAATGTTATTGCCCAAGTAATCTATGTCTCTTTCAGCACTCAGTTCGACTATTTGGAAAACGACGATTATTATTACTACTAGTTAGGCCATATGGTATACAAGGAATCAAATTTTTTTTGACGATGCGTTTGTCTCTGTGCATTCTTATCGCTTGCTTTCATTTGGGCTGCTCTGAAGGAAACTAATAATCTAAATATTGGAGATATGCATAATTGAGAGAGGGGATCTTCCTATGTTGAAAATAAATTTATTTTAAGTCCATGAGAAGTGTTCTACATCCATCAAGATGAGATCTAATAAGTTGGAATTAACCTAAGTACAAAGTTTATAAAAAAAGAAGTCCAAATCCAAATTAAAGGAGCATTCTACCTAGAACCTTTTAGTATTAGCTAGATATTAGTTTTATACATATGAATCATTTGATTATCTAGATTATTATTAGAAGTGTGTAGAAGAAAATATGTATGCCTTAAAGATTTTTGTAATTATTTATTTGTGTGGTTCTTCTTGTTTATCATGTAGTATAAATATCCTTTCCCATTTGAATTCTAAGTATCAAGTAAGAAACAAAACTTCTAAAAGTGAAGTGAAGAGAAAAAGAAACATAATTTCTAGTAAGTGAGTAAATTTAAAGAGTGAAATTGAAAGTTTGTTCTTGTAATAATATTTGAGTCAGTAATAAAACTTGTTTTATTTCCAATATCTTCTTCTCTATGGGCTTCATATTAATGGTAGATTTTTTCGTACTCCTCAGATCTTTCTGGTTCATTGGATTCCTCTTTTGCCTGGTTGGTCAAAAATTTACACAGATGGTAGTTCATTTGGCCAACCTGAATCTTCTACTTGCTGTGGGGTTTTCCGAAATTCAAGGAGCTTTGTCCTTGATTATTTTGTTTCAAAACTTGGCATGGATTTTACTTTTGAGGCAGAGTTAGTGGGTGTTATGACTGCTATTTCTATAGATTTTGTTTGTAGTTGGCAAAGATTTTGGATCAAGTCGGATTCCGCTTATGGTATGGATCTTCTTAATTCTAGGTCTAAGTTAGTTCCCTAGAATCATGACAATATCTAGCTTCACGTACTTCATATGGTGAGCTCAATGAATATTTGAGCTTTCCATATCTATCGTGAGAAAAATCAAGTAGCAAATTCTCTAGCTTCTGCTCATGTAGCAGATTATCAATAGTTGTCTTCTGCTCCTGATTTTATTATGTCTTTGGTTTCTCAAGATATATTTGTATGGTTCAAGACACTATCATTTTAAATAATTGGCTCTATAAAGTAATGCCCCAATGTTCTCCACTAATTTGATTTAGTAGCGTTTTGATGAGGCACTGGTGTTGATTTATTTCCTTAGAATTGAGGCGTTGCAAGAGTTTTTGATCCCTCTTTCTCGGGGGTGTTTTCTTTTCAATTTTCTTATTGCTTTCCTAGCCTGTTTTCATTTGTACAAACTTTTATTTTCTTTTAATCTACTTAATTTGCTGTAAAAAAATAAAATAATGCTGATAACTTTTCTGGGCTACTTACAACTTTTCAGATCCTCTTCAGCGTATAGTTTTCCTTTTTCTTTCATTTCTTTTTGTTTTTGATATATAAATAAATATATATATATATATATATTGCCAATCTAGTAGGTATTTTTTTAACCTATGTGTAAGTATTTTTTTTAGTCGTTGAATCATTATCTAATAATAATCTAACGGTTGTTATAATAAGATGTATAAAAAGATGTATCAATGTTATTTCTTTTTTTTTTATTATTATAAAAAATATGTATAATAAATTTTTATTAATCAAAATAATACTTATATATAAATAACACATAAATACACTTACTGTTAGAATATATATATATATATGGGTATAGTCAATTAATTAATTAAAATTATTGTTGGATTCTATGATTCCTCCTATCTCCTTTCTTCTCTCACGTGATTCTTTCCTTTTTATTTTTTTGTTTTTGGTAATAACTCCATTCCAACGGAGGCCAGGCATTGGATAATGAGCAGGACTTCTCCGATTTGATAAATTTACACGAAAATTTGTTTCTGTTTGAGAGAGTTTTCTTATAATTAGTCTTTCGTCTTATGCATTAAACAAACAGTTAATGGTAAATTTTTTATGCTGATGTGGCAACATTTCATTAGTGGGACAGGGACAGGTGAAATGTTTTAGGTTGATGTGGCATTTCATTTGCGACAGGGACAAAAAACCGAGATAGGTGATCTTCGTCCATTTCCTCCCACTTTAGAGAATTCCAATTTCGAATCATTAACCCCAAGATAAAAATATAATTAAATAAAAGGAATAAAGAGATTAAGTAAGGGTATTTAATTTCTTAAATATGGAGATATAAATGGTTCTAGTACTATTGGTAAAACATGAAAAATCTTTCTTACATTTTAGATGCAAAACTATTAATTAAGTAATTAATCTGGATATTAAAATATCTGTCCTATTCTATAAAAGAGAATATCGCCAGTAGAGAACACCAACTTTGACCTCAACATAATCGAGGTTGAAGATTGGTGTGAATATTAATACAACACGGTGAAACATGTGATTACTTTCTGATTATTATTCCTATTTTTGGGTCGATAATATAACCTTCTAGTCATATTGTAGATCTTAAGAAATATCTAATTAATTTAATTCATAAAAAATGCCTTTCCCTCTAAAGCAACCGCTATTGGAACTTGAAACACTATTATTTATTAGATTTAGAACACATTTTATTCATTCTTCTCGCTGTTCCACCTACCAGTTAACCATGTATTCCTAGCGTATAAGTAAATACAACAATTCATTATGAATTGATAAAGAGTTCAGTACTCCAAGACATGTACACATTATTCAATAAACTATTGTCCTCAACCTTCTTGCACACTGAATCAGATAGATCTTTACGGACATACAATAAATTTCCGTTTAAGCTAATTTTTTTCTCTTAATTTTTGCTTTTTATATTTATTTCTTCTCTTTCCTCGAATGGTCTTATAATTTAGTAATATGTAACTCATAAAGAGTCTAAAAGCGGTAAATTTGAAATATATTAATAAGTCAATTTAGACCGATATATATATATAAGATAAAAAAAAATTTAAGCGAGTCAAAAGAAAAAAATAATAAAAAGCGAGAGCAAAATAAAATATTTCAAGATATGCATGCAAGAAAAATTCATAAAAAAGAAAAAAAGAACAGTGAGGTCATATGAGAATTATTATTGAATTTGTTTTTCACAAAATATATGGTTGAAAACTATAATTAGAAAATTAAAAAGGGGCAAATAAAGGACACAAAGCTCATTTTTTTAAAATAATAATACTAATAATAATATACTAAAAATAATAATAATTATTATTATTTGACTAATATAGCTTCAAAATGGCATTATAGTACTCTAAAGAGCAACCGACCCACTATAATTTGGCATGTTAACTTTCATAAATATTTTGTTGAATGGCACAAATGAACTATCTATTTTCTGCTAAGTTGGTTCTTAAAGTTTCAATTGTGACAATATTTAAACCTCTAAATTTCTAATTTGAAATAATTTAATTTTTGGGTTATCTAAATTGCAAATTGTTATTAAATTTTTTAAAAAAAATACACGCATAAGGAGTATGTGCTAAAATCTAAAAGTGTATTTAAAAGGTAATTTGAGAATTTAAGCATAGAAATGAACAATCACAGAAAAAATATTCTATAAATTTGCAGCTTTATAAGTACGCCTAAAAAATACACATAATACACTTTTTATTCTCTCTAAATCCTTTAATTCAGTTTATTTTTCTCTAAATATATTTTTAGATGTTACAATGTGCTCCTTATAATGTGTATTTTTTATCAAAAATTTAAGAGTAAATTGCAATTTAGATGGTCTAAGTCATTGTCACTCTACTTTACGGATTTACTGACGATAACATAATGTCGAGGGGTATGATTGAACTAATGGTGAATGTTGGAACTTATCCTATAGTTTCAATGGTAATGACTCAATTTTTGGTGGTGGATTACCATTCAACATTCGATGTCGTACTAGGAAGACCAACCTTGAAAGCACTATAAACTGTCACTTCAATTTATCATCTGATCATGAAGTTTCTAACTCAGCATAGAGTAAGCGAAATGCAAGGTAATCAATATGATGTACGGTCTTGCTATAATAATTCTCTAAAGCTCACAAGGAGAGAGATAACACCTCGAACAATAATGGTCTAACAATATAAAGAAGCGCCAGGTGAAACGTCTATCGAGGACCTAGACTCACGAGAGATTGATGGAGAGGTCATGATTGGACCCATCGAGGACTTAGAAGATTTGACAATCGATAAGTCTTTGAAGGTGTTAAAAATTGGAGCAAAGGTTCAAAAACCCATGCGAGCAGCATTGGTTACATTTCTAAAGGGAAATTTAGATGTCTTTGGATAGCAACATTCGGATATGGTGGAGATTGATCTGAATGTTCTGTGCTACTTCCTTAATACAGATACAACAAAAAAGCACGTACGGTAGGAAAAAAAAAGGGCGATACATCGCATTAAAGGAGGAGGTTAAGAAGCTACTCGAGATCAGATTCATTAGGGAATCTTTTTACCCAAACTGGCTTACAAATCCAATTTTGGTGAAGAAACCAAATGGAAAGTGGAAAACATGTATTGACTTTACATATCTCAGCAAAGCATAGCTAAAGGACAACTTCCCACTTCCAAGGATCGGCCAACTTGTAGATATGACATCCGAGCATAAATTGCTAAGTTTTATGGACGCATATTCTAGATAGAACCAAATTCCCATGTATAAGCTAGATGATGAGCATACCGCGTTCATCACTGATTGAGAATTGTACTGCTACAAAAATATGCCCTTCGTACTCATCAACACTGGAGTAACCTATCAACGTCTTCTCAATATGATGTTTGCAAAGTAAATTGGCAAGACAATGAAAGTGTACATTGGTGACATGTTCGTGAAGTCAAAAAAAGCTGAAGATCACGTAAAACATCTTGATGAGATGTTCAAAATTATTTAAAAGTATCAGATGAAGCTGAACCCCCAGAAATATGCATATGGGGTAGGATTTGTGAAGTTTTTGGGATTCATAGTCAATCAATGAGATATTGAAGCTAATTCCCAAAAGATCCAAGCATTAATTGATATGCAGTTACCTCATAAATTCAAAAAAGTGCAGAGTCTAGTAGGAAGAGTGGCTATACGGAGCTGATTTATCTCAAGATCAACCGATAAATGTCAATCATTCTTCGAAGTGCTGAAGGGATCGAAGAAATTTGAGTGAACCGAGAAGTGCGACATTCCAAGATTTGAAGAAACACTTGGGTTCTCCTCCACTCTTGTCGAAGCCAAAGTCGGGGGAAAAGTTATACTAGTACCTCACCATTTCCAAGTATACAATAAGTGATGTATTAATTTGAGAAGAAAAAAATATACGGTGACCTGTATATTATATAAGCAAAAGATTACTCAATGCCGAAATGAAATATCCAGAAATGGAGGAGTTGGCACTTGCACGCATATTCCAATGAAGTTTTCACAAATTTTCCATTGAAATAGATTTTGCAAAAGCCTAAAGCATCAGAACAATTACTCAAGTGAATGGTTGAGCTGAACCAATTCGACATCAATTTTCAACTTCGTACTGCAATTAAAGATCAAACTCTCACATATTTCATTGTAGAGTTCACTTACGATGTCGATCTTTTGGTAGAAGTAATTGAGAAACCTACAATTGATTTAACTAAATTATACAAACTTTATGTTGATGGGTCGTCAAATGAGAATGGTGTTAAGGTAGGTTTGATGTTAATAAGCCCAGATTTCCAGCATTGAATAATGAAACAGAATATGAGGCATTGATAACCGGACTCAAGCTTGCATAAGAAATGAAGGTTAAGATGATCAAGGTGTATAGTGATTCTCAGTTGGTGGTTTTTCAAGTGATTAGAGACTACCAGGCTAGAGGAGGAAAGACGCCAGCCTATTCGCAAGAGGTGCAAAGAATTCTTTCAACATTTACTGCTTATAGTATTCAATTATTTCCTCACACCAAAAATACTCAGGTAGATGCTCTAGCAAAACTCGCCTCGACAAAAGATGCAGAATTGCTAAAAGTGGTGCCTGTCGAGTTCTTTGCAAAACCAAGTATCGAAGTAGAGCCTTAAGTAACCATACTAATCGACCAGAAACCTTCATAGATGGTTTTTATAATGAAGTATCTACAAGATGGTGACCTTTATAAGGCTTATCTATAGACCCTATAACTACTTTCTTGACACTATTAGGATCCTTATGACTTGTAGAACAGCTCCCCTAATTTAGGTGATTTTTGGAGTAGGTTAGAATTGTTATAAATTGTGAGAAATTGACATTATTAGAAATAGCTATAAAGTTAATTATAGAAGACGCATGGGATAACAAGTAGTCAATATTTTTAGTGTAATTAGAGTATGATTTTATTATTGTAATACTTATATATATGATTTATGTGATAATAGATGTTTAAGAGGTTATATTGATTATTTTGATTAAATAGGCAAAGCGAACGAAGTAAGTAAATTTTAATCTTTTTTAGTAGTTTTCCTTATCCAAAAGCTAATTGGTTTATTATTTCTAGTAGAATCACATTTACAAAGGTATTTTTTTTTAAAAAAAAATATGATTTCAAGTAAAAATATATTTGGGTATTAAGACTATTTATTGAAATAAAGTAATTTTTGCGAAAAATAGTATGATTCTATATCTTATACGAAATTATGGATCAAATATATGAATTATTATTGATCGTGGTTACAAAAGAATTATTATAGAATGACTACAATATTATAATAAGATGAAAATGAAATTATTTATGACTCATTATTGTAAATAAGTATTTTGAAACTCTATTCAGTGAATGTGTATGTGAACCCAATCCATAAGAGTTATGTATAGATGGTACTGACCTAGCTGCAGGGTTAAATATAGTAGATTTATACCCGACTATAGGGGTCATCTGTAGTAGATTCGGACTCAACTATAGGAGTTATATGTGGTAGATTCGGACCTAGTTGTAGGAGTTAAGTGTGGCCAAAGTCGCCAAAAACTGGGAAGAAATGTAATTGAAATTATTATTGACTAAAAAAATATTTAAAAATACAGATTTGGAAACTTATTACTTCTTTTTTGTCAAATTTTTTACTAAATAACTTGACTTGAATATTTTCGAAAGTATTGATTTTTGAAACTAAATTTTTTCTGAAAAAGAATTTGATTTATATATGTTTGATCTAACTAGATAAGGTTATTAATTACTTACTGAGCTTCTAGCTCACCCTTTTATTTTTCTCTCTCAGGTTTTAAAGATTGTTAGTTATGAGGTATAATTAAGGGAGAACTTATTTAATAGTAATTGAGATACATGGTTCAAAAAGAGGAATTTCTTCATCCTGATTGAGAAAAAGTAAAAACTCAGAAGATTGATTATCTTGAATTTATTAGATTACAATATGTATTTTGTATTATTGATTTTTTTTAAATATTTGGAGACTTTTATTGCATTATATATAATTTATTAGTATTTATTGGAGTTTAACTATTATATATTTTTGTGGTTTGTAGATAGATGTCTTGCATATTTATAAGGTTTTGCCTTATAACTATGCAGTGCACATTCTCGGGAGTGGGGCATGACAAGTAATGTAACGCTATTGAACTCTACTCAAAAGTATTAGTTTGAAAGTATTTTTGGGCTCATAGACAATCACTTAAATATCTATGATCTGTCCAAAAGATACCCGTTGTAAGACTTGAGACTTTACAATCTCCCTCTGTTAAGCGCCTAGCGACCTCGCTAGAGGTTCTACATTCAATAGCCCACATATAACCCATATGAGTGGGATCCACATTCACTACGATTTCGGCCTGTGGCAGCCTTCCGAGGCTCACACATGTATGGACTAGGTCAACTCTGATACCAAATGTAACACTACTTGACCTCACCCAAAAGTGCGAGCTTGAAGGTACTTTTTGGTTTATAGACTATCACTTAAATGTTGGAATAATGTCCTATAAAACAGTTTATTATTTAGATATTATAAACAATATTTATTGGA
The DNA here is from genome assembly GCA_002914805.1 of Parasponia andersonii. Taxonomy (NCBI): domain Eukaryota; kingdom Viridiplantae; phylum Streptophyta; class Magnoliopsida; order Rosales; family Cannabaceae; genus Trema; species Trema andersonii. The sequence continues at coordinate 272,531 of JXTB01000008.1, forward strand.
TTATTTAGTATCTATTTGTTATTAATAAATTCCATATTATGAATTTCTATTTCATTTATGTCCCATTGATATATATGTGATGTGTATGTTTATCTTATGCAAACATTTAAAAGATTCCAAGATATGAAATGAGTAATAAAGAATTATTCGTATGATGAGATTATATGTGGGAGACATTATATTTTTTATTTCATTATATCTAAATTAAATTGTTCGCATTCTGCATATTGAAGATGGAATACTTTACTATGCCATAGAATATAGTGTTATTTATTTAATTAATAAAGTCTCTAATTATCGAAGTAAGTCTTCGGATAGAAATACTAGTGTGTTATAAAAAAATTATAACAGTATCGAACAGGACCTAGTGAATTAGAATTTGAGGTTAAGTATCGTAACTCAAATTTCTAATTTTATTAATCTAGCACTATTGTAGAAGACCTTAATCCTAGTGATTAATGAACTTACTTTTATGTGTTTTGTCTTTTTGAGTTACTAAAGGACTAGTTCCGATTTATGGTTCGAACTCCAGTATCTGGGAAGATAAGGTATATAAAATATGTAGAACATTTTTCATGATGGACACCATGCATATGATGTCACTTTGAGTTTTTTCAAGTACTTGGATAATATAAACCAGAGCTCCGGTATTCACTATGTAAATTTGATTGTGTTGGTATAAGCAGATACAAACACTATAATCAACTATTATCTATTAGATGAAAAATTACAACTCAAAGGAAAATATGTACTAGAGGAGAAATGCGTTAATTTCACCCTACTAGTATGGCATTGCATTGGGGGTATATCTACAGGTTTAGTATATACTAAATAGATCAAGCTAATTAATTATTAATAAGCTTCATAGAAAATAAATGACATTTTGTTCAAGAGTTCAATATTGAGCCTATAGTGGTGTGCCCTTATATTAATGGACAAGGCACAATCATAATTAAGAGTTAATTATGATAGTGGGTATATGGTCTATTGGAGCTTGGGATTTATGGATCCATCTAGTCCCTTGTCTAACTCAAATTAAAGCCCAATAGTTATTTAATGATCAGTTAAGCCCAACAAGCCCAATAAGCATATTAGGGTTTACTAATCTCTCTATAGTTAAGAGAAAAGTTCTCTAGCAACCAGAAACAAGTGTTACACGTGAAACACCCCCTTGAGAAGAGAGTGTCACATGAAAAACAGAGAGAGAGAGAGAGTAGAGAAAATCGGCTACCATTAGGGATTCATTGTCCTGGGTGTTTTGGCCATCCCAGAGAAATCGGTTCGAGGAGATTGTCTTCTTGTTTATCTGCGGATCTCTTTGTTGGGAATCAAGAAGGTGACCACCCACCAGATCAATCAAACGGCTTTTCAGAATAGACGGGAAGACGAAAAGATTGTAGAGCGAATCCAGATATTATTCTTGTGTAAATCAAAAGTTAATTTATGTTAGATCACGATCCGAAATATTTTGTTAAAGGAAAAATTTTAAACGACCAATTCCGCTGCATTTCTTGATTTTAGAAAACTATAGTGTTCTTGAAAATTTTTTTAAGAAAATATTTTCCGAAAATTTATTCCAGCTAACACCAGCATTAAATACCTATGATCTTTTCAGAACATATCCGGTATAGGACTTGGGACGTTATAGAATATATATATATATATATACTCTTTAAATCGTGTGAATTAGGAAAGAAGGAAGATATATCATAGATATTTACTTAGGAACGTACATTTTTGGATTTAAAGTGGGTTTTAACGTGGGGTGGAAAAAGAAAAAATGAAAATTTTAAATTTTAGTCATGTGCTATTTTAGAAAAGGTGGAAAGGGGGCATAAAAGTGGCAACAGACAAACCCTTCCTCCTAATGTAGTCCTAAATTTTATTCATTAATCCAAATTATAATTATAATTAAATAAGAGAAACCAAGAGAATTTAGTAGGTATTTTCTTGAAACTAATGAGATACTTATGGTATTTTTCCTAAAACTTTTTGTAAAACATTAAATTTTATCTTTCTTACACTTAGATGCAAAACTATCAATTAAATAATAATATGGATATTAAAACAATTGTGCCATTTTATAAAAAGAAAAGTAATTAGTTGGTAACTCAAACTTGGACCTCAACAGAATCAAAGTTGAAGAATAGTGTGAATATTACAAAACGGCTAAACATGTGATTACTTTGTAATTATCGTATGTCTTTTTTTTCTTTCGATAATACACAAAATCTTGTGATATTGTAAATCTTAAGAAAAATTTTATTTATTATAATTTTTTAAAAATGCCATTTCCTCGAAAGCTAGCATTACTGGGATTGTAAACACATTGTTCTATGTATAATTAAAAAGATAGAATTTATCATATCACATTTAATCCATTCTTTTTGCAGCTTTCTTTTTTTTCAAAAAAAAAAAAAGAGAGAGATTCTACCAACTAGTTAATCACATATTTACATTTAATACGATTTATTATGAATTATTAAAGAATTAAGTCTTCGCAAAATATACACACGTATTCAATTAACAGGCTCGTTCTATTATAGTGTTGCCCATCCTGATGTTATAGATAGGCCAGTCTAGTCTGTCTATTATTTGTAGGTTAGGTTGGGCTATGATATTATGGTCTACAGGCCGATCTGGCCCAACCCACCGAGGTGGCCAGGTCTATTATAGCCTATTACGGGTTGGCCTATTTTGGCTTATACTTCTTCTATTTTATTTTTTTTTAATTTTTTTTTCTTCAGTATAATCTCAAACATTTTTATACTATTTTTTTTTTCTTACTAAACTTAGGTTTTATATTATCCCACTGAATTTGACTTGTAAGATTTTAAAAAAGTAGATACAAATAAAATTTTTGTTAATGGTTTACTTGATTATTTAGTTCTATCTATATTAGTATTTCTAATATTAGTAAATTAATTTATAAGTGTATATAAATTATTTAGGATTTCATAAAAAATAATTTTAAAGTTAAACAAAATATTTTTTTTTTGAACTAGAATGGATCAACTCATGGTGGACTAGAATGGGACGGCCTATCTCCATCCCACATATAAGGTAGCCCATATGATGGGTTGGGCCACCTTTTTCTTCTGTGGCTGGGCCTGACCCATGAAAATAATGGGTTGAGCCGAGTTGGCCTGTGAATCGTGATGGGCTTACCTAAAATGAGTTGGGTCGGGCAACGTCCTATTGTTACAACTCTATCTCTATGTATCTATATTTTTCTTTATCTTTTTCTTATTTTTTTTCCTGGATGTCTTTAAATGAAAAATGTATGGCTTTTTTCCATTCAACCCTTTTTACTATAGCGAAAAACGATAGAGCTAGTTAATTAGATTGGCATGTATGCACTAACGAAGCGAGTAAGGGCGAGGGGGTTTAAATTTTATATACCTTTACAAAATCAATTATATCCTTATTTGCCCCCACTAAATGCTCTTGTTTGCCTCTACTAAATTTTTAAGTTTTACATATATTTTTTAAAAAAATTCAAGTTATGCCCCTACTTAGTAATTTATGGCTAGGCCTATTACCACATCTCTGTATACTATGCTCATACTATTTCTAAAACTGCACTTCTAATTTAAATTCAAAACTTAATTACTACTTTCTACCTCTTATTTTTTTCCTAAATTATGGTTTACATTATTTTTTTCCTGTTCCCATGCCTCTCTCACTTGTTTTTTTTTTTTTCTATTTGGACCAGTCATCCATCTTCTATTTATTTTTTATTCTTCTCATTTTTTCTCCCCAGCATATTTAGGAATAAAAAATCTATAAATAGATTTTTTTTTTTTTAAATTCGGTGCCTAGACACTGTTCTCAAAAACAAATAAATAAATAACTCGTACTATCATATATCCATCTTCAAGGAATATTGAAAATATATATATAACTAAATTTATTCTTCATATTCGAATGACCACAATCTCTTCATACACCAATATAATCCATTATGACCAACATATAGAATGTAAAAAAAAAATAGATACATTACAGTCAGTATGTTAACGGTGGCTAGTTTCACAATTGAATATATAATATGTATACAGTTAAAAAATAAATAAAAAAGATAAATAAATAACCGGTTACTTATTAGAATACTCATACCATCTTTAAGAAATTAGAATTCAAAATGAATTTTGTTTAAGAGAGGTGAGAAGAATTTTCTTTTTTTCTAAAGCATTTCAAGAGACATGTGTTTAAAAGTAAGTTCGGGATTTTTTAGTAATAAAAAAAATTACTAAAATGAGATACGATAAGAAAAGATAAAAAAGTAGCAATAGAGTCATCAAGTTTTAATCACATCCTTAAAAAAAATTACCATTTATGTTTGAGTAAACAAAATACTTCATTTTTTAAGTCTTTAAATTGTTTTGAACCTAAATGAATTTTAAAAGCTCAATTAAATTTATCTAAACTCATTCATAAAGAAGGGGAAAGAACAAAGATAAAAAAAATTAGGAAAATTTAGGAAGAATAGAGCCCAAAAAAATAACATCTATGTGTTTGTAGCTTTGTCCCCTCTCAAAAAAACTTCTGGCACTACCACTGCATGTATATGTGCATCATATCTTTCTTTCTATCTATGACATCTCATATTTTCATGGATATATTCATCAAACAAAGTCCTCGCTGCAGTACATATATATATATATATATATATAATGTAAAGGGACCTGATAGTATCGCCATATAATCCCATACCCAAAAGCCTTTGTACTACATAATCACTAGATGATAAATTCAATCCAAGTCTGAGAAAGATGCTTGACGGTACCAATACTTCAAGTTATCTACATAACTCACTTCCAAACGATACATTACCTTTTATAGTACCTAATGCTTTTTGTAGAACTACCAATTCCAAAATCACTTCGGTATCCAGAACCACCATTGACAATGTTACTGATCACACCGTAACTTGGAACTTATTGATTTAAATCTGATCCAACAGTTGGTGTATCGATGAAGAAAGGTAAATAATTTAGATAAACCGTTTTAAGTTTTCTATCGTTACGATGCAGGGATTAGTGTATATCAATAAAGAAAGATAAATAATTTGGATGAAAGCATATATAAGCTTCCCATTAGCTCTTGAGCAAATAGAAGAACACCTATATATAATTTATGCTGTTAGAGAATAAAAGTTAGTTATAGAAGTAGTTAGATGGTTATAACAGCCTAGTCTACGTGTACATTACTATTTTGTTATACATACAGAGTATAAGTAGTCATGTGTAATCTTTCTACACTATCAATTAGAATTATAACCATTATTGAAGATCAAAACTCAGTTTCAGAATATCAAGAGGGTGATCTTTCACTTAATGAATATTTCTTGAAGATCAGACACATTGTTGATCAAGTGGCTTCAGTTGGTCACAAAATTTTCACTTCTGATCAATTGGAAGCTATCTTCACTGATCTTCCTGATGAGTATGACACCTTTGTTTTCTCAGTTAATTATTGTAAGGATGCTTACTTTGTTGCAGAGATTGAGTCTCTCTTACAAGATCAAGAGCCTCAAATTGAGAAGAAAAAGAAGTCTCTGGATTCTAATCCTTCTTCAGTGAATGTTAATCAATCTTAATGAAGGGTCAACTAAAGAATGGGTTTTATGCCTTTGATAACTCTCTGCTCAAGTTCCACCTAGTCCATGATGCTCGTGTTCACAATTTTGTCCTTAGTTCCTTTAATTCCAGTTCTACCTCTGATGTCAATAAAGTGCATTTGACTGCAAGGTCTAGTTCTGTTCGTGTTTTTTATCTCAAGCATAGCAGGTTGGGTCCTCCATCTGTGCAAAATATTCACCATGTACTTTCTCATTATAACATTTCTCATAATAATGAAAGGCCTTCTTTTTGCAAAGCTTGTTGTTTGGGCAAAATCCATAAGCTTCCATTTCCTACTTCTACTACTGTTTATACACAATTAGTTCATTCTGATTTGTAGGGACCAGTTCCTGTTAGTTCTACTCATGGAAACAAATACTATATTAGCTTTATTGGTGCTTTTTCGGGATACACTTGGATTTATCTTTCTTAAACAAAAGTCAGATGCCTTTCGAACTCTTCTGAATTTTAAGTCTCAAGCTGAACTTCAATTCACTTGTTCTCTTAGAGCATTACAAACTGAATGGGCGGTAAATATAGAGTCTTTGCTGATTTTTTAACTACAAATAGGATCATTCATAAGTTGTCTTGTCCAATTACTCATGAACAGAATGGAGTTGCTGAACGTAAAATGGATTGACTCTTTTAGCATAAGCATCTATGCCCCTCAAGTTCTAGGATGAGACCTTTCGAACATCAATTTATCTTGTTAATAGGTTACCTATATCTGTTATAAAAGGTAAAACTCCTTTTGAGGTCCTAAGCAACGGTGCATTCATGGGATATAGTCTAAACTATAATGGTTACAAGTGTTTAAGGGCAGGTTGTATATATCTAGGGCTGTATATTTGATGAAACTAGTTTTCCTTTTTCCATGCAGTCACCCTTAATTTTCACACCACAAGTTTCTTCTCACTCAACTCTGCTTATCCTCCTGTTTTGTCCTCAAGAGTCTTATGTGAGTCCACAAACCCAATCTCTCACTCTGACCAATCTGTTGGAGCTTTAAATCAACTTTCTATACAGGTACAAGATCATGTTGTCCGTTCAAACATTGCTGCAGACCCTTTTAATGCAGCAGACTCTCTTAATACAACAGAACTAGTTAATGCAACAGCTCCTGTTAATATCTATCCGATGGTTACAAGAGCAAAAGTTGGTATTACCAAGCCCAAGGTGTATCTCACTTCATGTGAACCTAAGAGGGTTAAAGATGCTCTTCAACAACGCAATTGGAAGATTGTTACGACTGAAGAGTTTCTTGCTCTTATGAGAAATGGTTCCTGATCTTTGGTTCCCCTTCCTCCCAATAGGAAGGCTATATAGGGTGTAAATGAGTTTTTAAAGTTAAAGAGAATCAAGATGGAAGTGTCCAAATGTATAAGGCCAGACTTATTGCCAAAAGGTTTCTTCAATTAGCAGGATTTGATTATACAAAGACATTTAGTCTTGTTGTCAAGCACACAATAAGTCGCATTGTGTTGACTATTGTTTTATCAAGGAGCTAGTGTGTGAGGCAAATTGATGTGAATAATACGTTTTTGAATGGTGATCTCCAAGAAGAGGTGTATATGGAGCAACAACCTGGATTTGTGACTGATAACACTGCTCACCGAGTTTGAAAGCTGCACGAAGCCTTGTATGGGCTTAAACAAGCTCTAAGAGCTTGGTTTGAGAAGTTACATTCTGCACTTGTACAGCTTTGTTTTGTTACAGGAAGTCTGATTATTCATTTGAATTACTGTTGCACATTCTACTTTTGTTCTTGTTTATATTGATGATATTTTGATTATTGGAAATAATACTACTCTCATTGCTGAATTGATCTCACAATTACGTAAGACTTTTGCCTTGAAAGATCCTGGAGAAGTTGACTATTTCTTAGGAATTCAAGTCAAGAAAACTGAGAATGGTCTTATGTTATCTCAACAAAAGTATATCACAGATTTGTTTTGCAATGCAAAATACAAATCCTTTGTCTATGTTGGAATATATGCTTAGGACTGCTGAAAGTGTCTAAGTTTGATTGAGTCAAGGTTGTTCCTCATTCTTAAGAGTTAGTTGTGGTGTTCATGTTCTGTTTTTTCATGGCTATTTTTCAGGACCATTTTGTTAGTGGTTTGTTATTTTATTTAAGCTTTAAATTGTAATACTTCATGTTAAAAATAAGTTCTGATTTCCCTTCAAAATCTGCAGCAATTCATTTCAGTTTCCTCTTCTTTCTCATTTCAAAATACCAATAATTTGGTATCAGAACTTTCTTCTTAAGGGACCTGTGTGTGAGTTTGAGCAGTTATGGAGACCGAAGCTAGTTTCTCCTTAGTTGCTCCACCGGTGTTTGACGTAGATAACTACCAAACCTGGGCAGTGCGCATGGAGACAAACCTGGAAGCTTTGGATCTCTGGGAAGCAGTGGAAGAAGATTATGGCATTCCTCTTCTCCCGGACAATCCCACCGTGGCACAAATTAAAGCACAGAAGAAGAAGAAGACAAAGAAGTCCAAGGCAAAAGCCTGCCTATTTGCTGCAGTTTCCTCCACGATCTTCACTCGTATCATGTCATTGAAAACAGCAAAAGAGATCTGGAATTATCTCAAAAATGAGTATGAATGAGATGAAAGAATTCGAGGGATGCAGGTGCTGAACCTCGTTCGTGACTTTGAGCTGCAAAAGATGAAGGAGACAGAAACCATAAAGGAGTATTCTGACAGACTACTCAACATAGCAAATCGTGTCAAATTATTGGGTTCTTCTCTGGAAGATTCAAGGATTTTTGAGAAAATCCTTGTAACAGTGCCTGAAAGATTTGAGGCTACCATCACCACCTTAGAAAACACGAAGAATCTGTCAAAGATTGGTCTGGCAGAACTCTTAAGTGCTTTGCAAGCATAAGAGCAGAGGCGTGTAATGAGGCAAGAAGGAGCCGTCGAAGGAGCTCTACCAGTCAAGAATCAAGATGATGAAAAGAATAGGAGGCCCAAGAACAAGAAGTTTCAAGCTGCAAGTGGACAAAGCTCTACATCTGTGAATAGAAGCAAAACTGGAAATAAAAGATCAGGAGTAAAGAAAGATTATCCTCCATGTCAACATTGTGGCAAGAAAGGTCACCCTCCTTTCAAGTGCTGGAGAAGACCAGATGCAAAGTGCAGCAAGTGCAATCAAATGGGACATGAAGCTGTCATTTGCAAGAATAAAAACCAGCAACAAGGAGATGAAGCACAAGTGGCAGATCAAGAAGAAGAAGACCAGCTTTTCGTTGCAACTTATTTCACGAGTTATGAAACAAGTGAAAACTGGCTCATTGATAGTGGCTGCACTAATCATATGACACATGACAAGGAGTTGTTCAAAGAATTGAAGAGCACCGAGTCCAAGAAGGTCAGAATTGGAAACGGTGAATATATTGCAGTCAAAGGAAAGGGCACCATAGCCATTGCAAGCTGTTCAGGAACCAAGTTGATCACCGATGTTCTCTATGTACCAGATATTGATCAAAACTTGCTTAGTGTTGGCTAATTAATAGAGAAGGGATTCAAAGTGCTGTTCATGGAGAAGGCCTGTGTGATAGAGGATGCTACAGGCCAAAAGATGTTCGAAATTAAGATGGCAGGGAGGAGCCTTTTACTCAATCCAATGCAGGAGGAGCAATCAGCTTTTCTAACCAAAGAAAGCATCTCAATGGTGTGGCACAAGAGGCTCGGGCACTATCACCACCAAGGACTACTGCAGATGAAGTCCAAAAGGATGGCAATTGATCTTCCAGAGTTTGATGATCACATATCGACCTGTAAGGCTTGTCAATTTGGAAAGCAAAACAGAAAGTCATTTCCTAAGTCAGCATTGAGAGCCACTTATAAGCTGCAATTAGTCCACACAGATGTTTCTGGACCTCAGAGAACTCCCTCATTAGCAGGTAGTCGATATTATGTTGCTTTTATTGATGATTTCACTAGAATGTGTTGGATTTTTTTCTTAAAATTCAAATCAGAAGTGGCTGGAGTATTCTCGAAGTTCAAGAAGATTGTGGAAAATCAAAGTGGCAACCAAATTCAAATATTGAGGTCTGATAATGGCAAGGAGTATACCTCAGAAAATTTCAATGCATTTTGTGAAGAAGCTGGGATTGAACATCAGTTAACAGCCCCCTACACTCCGCAACAAAATGGAGTTAGTGAAAGGAGAAACAAATACATCTTAGAAATGACTAGATGTATGTTGCATGAGAAGAATCTACCCAAACAGTTCTGGGTAGAGGCAGATCACACTTCAGTTTTCTTAAAGAATAGACTGCCGACAAAAGCAGTCAAGGGATCAGACACCTTATGAGGCTTGGTATGGTTATAAACCATCTCTAAGTTTTCTCAAAGTATTTGGTTGTTTGTGCTCCACTCATGTTCCACAGAGCAAGAGAGACAAGTTAGACAAAAGAGCACTTTCAGGCATCTTTATCGGCTATAGCACTGTTGCAAAAGCCTATATAATTTTCCAACCGCAAACTGGGAAAATTGTTATAAGCAGAGATGTTCATTTCGTGGAAGATGAAGAGTGGCATTGGGATGAGACAAAGAAAAATGGCCAAACTGTACCAGATCTGCAGCTTAAGTTTCCTGCTTCAAGCACGGATGAAGATGAAAATTGGCAGAATGAGTTGGTGGATGATGCTTCTGTAAGAGGTACTAGATTACTCACTGACATTTATGCAAGGTGCAATATAGCCGTGTGTGAACCTACAGATTTTGAAGCAGCAATGAAAGACAAGAATTGGATGGCTACAATGAAGGAGGAGTTGTTCATGATTGAGAAAAACAAAACATGGGAGTTGGTTGATCAACCCCAAAATAGGAAGATGATTGGAGTCAAGTGGGTATACAGAACCAAGCTTAATGCTGATGGCTTAATCAACAAGCATAAAGCAAGACTTGTGGTAAAAGGTTATGCTCAAGTTTTTGGCGTGGACTACTCGGACACCTTCGCACCAGTTGCTCGTTTGGACACCATAAGGCTTTTGCTTGCTATAGCTGCTCAAATGAATTGGAGAGTGTATCAGCTTGATGTAAAATCAGCATTTTTAAATGGCGTTTTGTAGGAAGAAATTTATTTTGAGCAGCCTGAAGGCTTTGTGAAGAAAGGAGAGGAGGACAAGGTTTTTCTTCTTAAGAAGGCTCTTTATGGGTAGAAACAAGCTCCAAGAGATTGGTACAGTATGATAGATGAACATTTGCTGAGCCTAGGCTTTGAAAAAAGCCTGTCTGAGGCCACTCTTTATGTCAAACATCAGAGTAATGATGTTTTGATAGTCTCTCTTTATGTGGACGATCTTTTGCTGACAGGAAATAATGCACAGTTGGTTGAGGACTTCAAACAAGAAATGATGAAAGTTTTTGAGATGACAGATCTCAGGTTGATGACCTTCTTCCTTGGAATGGAGATTAAGCAGGCTGAGCATGAAGTCTTCATCTGTCAGAAGAAGTATGCCAAGGAGATTTTAAAGAAGTTCAAGCTTGAAGAATGCAAGGAAGCAAGCACTCCTATGCATCAAAAGGAGAAGCTGTGTAAGGAAGATGGAGCTGATAAAGTTGATGAGGGATATTTTAAAAGTTTGATTGGTTGCTTGATGTATCTTACAGCAACACGTCCTGATATTTTAAATGTTGTAAGTATCTTATCCAGGTTTATGCACTGTGCAAGTGAATTGCATCTCAGGGCTGTCAAAAGAGTGATTCAATATGTCAAAGGCACAAGTGATTTTGGTGTTAAATTCACAAGAAGTAAGGAGTTCAAGCTGGTTGGCTTCTCTGATAGTGACTGGGGAGGTTCCATTGATGATATGAGGAGTACCTCAGGCTACTGTTTTACTCTTGGATCTAGTATTTTCTCATGGAGCTCGAAGAAGCAAGAAACCGTAGCTCAATCCACTGCTGAAGCAGAATTTGTTGCTGCAACAGCTGCTGTCAATCAAGCTTTGTGGTTGAGGAAGATTTTAATTGATCTCAATCTGGAGCAGAAAGAAAGCACTGAGATTTTTGTTGACAACCAAGCTGCCATGACCATTTCCTATAACCTTGTGTTTCATGGAAAAACTAAGCATTTCAACATCAAGTTGTTTTTTCTAAGAGAAGTGCAGAAAGAAGAATTTGTGACTCTGATTTATTGCAATTCTGAAGATCAATTGGCAAATTTGATTACAAAGCCACTTCCAGTCAGCAAGTTTGAGTTTCTACGGCAAAAACTTGGTGTTCGCAGCTCCTAAAGCAAGGAGGAGTGTTGGAATATATGCTTAGGACTGCTGAACGTGTCTAAGTTTGATTGAGTCAAGGTCGTTCCTCATTCTTAAGAGTTAGTTGTGGTGTTCATGATCTCTTTTTTCATGGCTATTTTTCAGGACCATTTTGTTAGTGGTTTGTTATTTTTTTTAAGCTTTAAATTGTAATACTTCATGTTAAAAAGTAAGTTCTGATTTCTCTTCAAAATCTGGTAATTCATTTCAGTTTCTTCTTCTTTCTCATTTCAAAATACTAACAGTCTACAACCATGATGAGTACTGAGAAACTATCAGCATTTGGTAGTGATCCAGTGAGTGATGTGCAACTATACAGGAGTTCGGTTGGAGCTCTACAATATACCACAATCACTCGACCCAAAATTACCTATGATGTCAATCAATTTTGCCAATTTATGTAGAATCCATTGGAGAGTCACTGGAAGGTAGTTAAACGAATACTTTGTTACTTGAGAAGAACTTTGGATTATGGTTTACATTTGCGCAAGGGGACTGATTTGAGCTTGGTAGGCTTATGTGATGCAGACTGGGCTTCAAATCCAAATGACCGAAGTTCAACTACTGGCTTTTGTGCATTTTTGGAACCAAACTTAGTTACTTGGTAGTCTGACAAGTAGCATACCATGTCTAGGTCCAATACTGGGGCAGAGTATCAAAGCTTAGTACATTTGGTTGCTAAATTATCTTGGATACAATCTCTACTCACTGAGCTACAGTTCAATCAGTCCAAGGTTCATGTTGTGTGGTAATGAGTAATTAGTTCACTCACAAATTAAGTATCATTCAGTTCAAACAATTATAAGTTCTCAAACAGTTTTATTGGTTTGATGTGTTTTTGTTTTATTTCTGTAGCTCAGTAAGTAGAGATACCATCCCTTTTAAATTGAAGTTATACCCACTGATTGAACTGTAGCTCAGTGAATAAATGAGAATCAAAATGAATTTATGACAAACATGGGTATGCCATCCCTTTTAAATTGAAGTTAGTTCGATAAAACTACGTTACAACAAAAATCGGATAAAACGAAACTAAAATAGCGAGGCCGCACTACTCTATGTCGTAACTCAGCTAAATTCCAGAGGCTATTGCATGACCATGTAAGATAGCTATGAGGTCGCACTTCTCAGGCGTGGTACAAACATGACTTTTGAGTTTCTTTGACTATTTTAAGCCCTTGATCCATCTTCATTGAATGGACATGATTTGGTCGTGACATTAGAGAAATTTTGAGGGTCAAAAACCCTAAAGATAGAGGAGGTAAAGGTAGAGGAGGCTAGACAAGAAAATCTAAGAGAGAAATACTAAAATTCCTAAAAAGAAAAGAGCTTAGAGTTAGAAATTTCTTGAAGATATTTGGAAGAGATCTTAAAGGATTGAAGGCTTGAAGTTCATCTCTATAAAAAGTTTTCTCTTTCTTTCACTCTCTCTTAGTCTTGATAGAAATTTGTATTGAGGATTTTATGTTTTCATTTATGGAATTCTTGTTAAGAATAGTAATGGATTCATCTATGTTGAGATAGATTTCATATGCTAGAACTTAACATAGCTTTGTTTACACTATGATTTGAGTATTTTGTTAGTTACTAGTTTATGTTTCATTTATGATTCATTTATATTTCTCTATAATTAGTACTTCTAATGTATGTGGCCAATATATTAGTTGATCTTAGATTGTGATATTAATGTTCACAAGAGACTGATTTCTTAGTTTAGAATTGAGAAACATAGTTTACCGGGAGGAGATCAATTTCTAAATAATCACTTTATGATTTAGATTATTACGAGACTAGGATGAGATTGATATCTTTATTACTAGAACTAAGGAATAGACTTAATGAATATGTAAATAGACTAGTTAGATAAGGATATTGACCTGTAACTTCATTTGACACTGAGGCAACGAGGTTAAACCTATTCTATTGATTAATGAATTGAGTGAAAACAACTAGAAATTACTTAATATGATATCTTAGGAATAATAAAGTGAAGTTAAGTTCTTAGTACATTTATCTAAAGAAATTTCCATATTTATTTGTTTATATTTATTTACGATAATCGTGGTAATTAGCAACAAAATAAACAACTATCTTTGTAGGATCAATAACTCTATATTTATCACTTTATTATTTGTACACAACTCGTGCACTTACGGTTAATATTTAAACACACACAAAATTGTGCTGACATATGATGTGATAACTTGAGCACTGTGATGCTCGCGACCAATCCAGTTTTGCATGCTCGCACAAAGCATATTGAACTGGTTCTTTATTTTGTTCAATAAAAGGTTATTCAAAAGCAACTGGACATGAGGGATGTTCCTTCACAAGACCAAACGGCTGATATACTCACCAAGGCTATCACTACTACAAGAATTTTGTCTATTCGTGACAAACTCAGAGTTGAGAAGTTTTCCACACTCTGAGTTCGAGGGATTAGAGAATAGAAGTTAGTTATAGAAGTAGTTAAAATCTCATAACAGCCTAGTCTACGTGTACTTGTGTGTACATTACTATTCTATTATACAAACAGAGTATAAGTAGTCCTGTGTAATCTTTCTATATGAATGAGTATCATAACCATTCTTTTTCATCAAAATACTCTTTTTCTAAATCACAACATATGCAGACTTCCATTTACACAAATCTAAAAAACCAAAGCTATCAGCTACACATATACAAAAGTTGTTGAAGTTTTGGCTCTTTAATATTATTTTTATCTTTTTGTCCTATTGTCTCACATAGTTTTTGTATTGATATTTTGTGTTACAATAGGCTATAATAGAACACTTTGAACTCCTCCAAAACTAATGGTAGATGGTAGTAGTAAACTTATATAAATTAATACTGTACGATTATTTTTATTTTACTTTATTCGAAAAAATGTATATTTTTTCAATAATTATTGGATTAAAGAGTCTTAAATTGGAGCCGCTGGAAATCATCTAAATGAACCTAACTTGAAATTGATAAGTCTCCAAAAAGCTGCTTGTGAAGTTAACAAGTTCATATTTAACAAAAATATTTCAGCCTATCTTAGTTAATATAAATTTCCCAAGTCCTTTAATTTCTTCATTACTTTTCTTCAAGTTTTTTTCAATCGTGGTGTGGCAGGCCAAAAACTTTTATTTTTTCTTTGGAACTCTTTTTTTTAAAAAATTTATATTTATGATTTCCTCTCTTTCTAAAATGAAATAGTGTAATTATTCTATTAGTTAGATTTTTCAATATTATTAAGAGTATAATTGAAAGTTTAAGTATCCTCCCCTCCCTCCGCCCTTGGTTTTCTTTTTTGTGCCTGAGCAATGCTAAGATTATTGTAAATTTGCTTCTTTTGCTCATAGACCTCTCTTAGCTTCATCTGTACTTTTGGATTAGACATTTCCTTCAAATCATCTTCCTAACTATGACTATTGTCTTCCAAGGAATTTTTTAGTTTAGAAATTCCATCACTAAAGTTAGCACGTTTGGCTTCATAGAATCTAATACGATCAACTAGACTTCCTACATTCTAGCATTATTGTTAAAAAGTACATACCATTTCTTTGCATATCTACGGCATCAAATTTGAGCACAAACACGCATACCTCGTCTAACGGAAGCCTCACTAGATTTTCTCAATTTGTTTGCATATCCTCCTTCAACCGTTTAGCTAAGGCAGCGTCCTGACATTGCAAAGGCAATGGCAACAATCATACTAATCTTAGTTATTAAAAAAAATTATACTTTTTTCCAACGGTAAATTGCAAGAAAATACCATGAAGTTTGAATGATATAATTTAAAACCTGAAATTTACACTCTTCAAAATAAAATCTGAGATTAAAAATTTCTAAAAATTAATATTTGTACTGATTTTTGACCAATTTTAGTCACGAAAAAAACAATAATATCATTCCTTAAAACTAAATTAACTACTATTATTTTCCTTAATTTTGAAAATATTATTATTTTTTACCTGTTAAAATTATTCAAAAAGTTAATCTTCAGAAATTATCTCATAATATTATTTTGCATTCATAATATTATTTTGCATAGTCCAAATTTTAGGATTTGAATTGCAAAAAATGCAAACCGTAAGATTTTTTTTTTGGAAGAGGACTTTTGCTTCCCATGACCAGTCTTTTCTAAAAGGGATGCAAGCGTTCACTAGCAATAGCGAGAATAAAAGAATATAACACTACAAATTAAACTAAAGTTTGACGATTGTAATCACAAACCTACCTTGATTAGATATAATTCAACTTTTTCTTTGAACTACACTATCCAGTTACAACACCGGCCTGAAGTTATCTATCGTTAAAAGATAAGTACTGTTGTGGAGTTTAGAATGCAAGTATTATAAATAAATAAAATAATGAATATGAGTATCGTTCCAACAGAGAAATTATTATAATAATTCGTTAAGTACTAACGTCTTTTATCGATTCTCAATTTATTCAAACAAATAATTAAGAATTTTGCAATTATTTTTAAACTAAAATTAAACTAGAAATTAAATTGGAGCAAAACTAAAGTGAGGAGTAGTAGTCAAATCAGTAATAGAGTTAAACTTAATATTACAATTTTCCCCCTTGTTTGTCAAAATTACCAATTACTATCTTAGAATTATTATTCAACTTAGAATTGCTAACCAAGAATTCTAATTTTTCTACGAGTCTTATATGATGGTCAGGAAAAAATATCTCCCTTAATTAATTCACTATCTTCTTATGTAAAATTAAAATAAGAAAAAACTATTAAGAACAAATTATTTTATTGAATGCATATGCTATACAAGTATATTCCTATCATAATCAAATTTATTCATCTCGAATCATAATGATAACACATTATTCTATTTAGGTTTAAATATAAAATCTATTTTCCAAATTCACGAAGATTACTTAGTCGATCTAAATAGAGATCAAGCAATTAGCATTAAGATCAAGACAAAATAATCAATTCAACCATTGAAACCATAGATCAAAGAGGAAACATAGCGATTCAAACTATATATAGAGATCTAATTGTAATCTTAGAAAGATAATTTAGTTCACGATTGAATTAAACAAAACAACGCATGGAAGGTTTAACACACTAAAGAAAAAGATTAAAAGAAGAAGAATAAAACTAATGAAGCTTTGGTGCGCATTCTCCATTCTTCAATCTCTCATTTGCTTTGTCTCTCTATGTGTTTTCTCCTTTCTCTTGGAATTTTCTAGGTCTGCTCTTCCCTTCTAAAACTAATCTCCTCCTCTATTTATGAGTTGTGCCTTCAGGCCTAGGGATAATTCCCGTTTAAAAATGTAACCCAAAATCCACGTGCTATCAACCACAGGCTAGCGCCACGGTCACAAGATTCCACCGCCCCAACCATAAGTCTCTGGTAATTTCTATACTTTCGATCCAGTGCCGTAGCCGTATCCTGCCTCACTGAAGCTGTGGCATTCTGCCTCCACTTATTATTTTTCCATTTCAATGTGGCAGCTATAAATTTTGAAGCTACAGCACCAACCTAAATGCTTCAATCACTATGTTGGTCTGTTTTAGCGTGAATTTTAACCTGGTTTCACCCTTGATCATCAACCTACAAATCAACCATAAAACACATCAAATCCTAATAAAGAGACAAAATCTACAAATGCTAAGCCTAAGAAAACTCAAATACTAAGCACAAAACACACTTATCAAGTACAGTAGTACTTGCAACGGTAAGATGGACTTTTGAAAACTCATTAAAACGAGTACCGTTAAATATAAGATTGACTTTTGAAAATTCATTAAAACGAGTACCATTAAATATAGGTTCAAGATAATTGATAAATATGTTGTGGTTATTTGGAATTTACCGTCTATAATTAAGGTCTTTGTGATTGGATTTTATTTTCTGCTTGAACTTTATCTTTTGAATGCCTTCTTAGTCAATGTGACTGATAAAAATTAGTCAATGACCACGGAAATTTACCCTCCATAAACAATATAAAAGTCAACCAAATAGATACAAATATGGAAAAAAAAAAAACAAAAAAAAAAAGAAAACAAATTCTTGCCAAATAAGATAGAATGAGCCTATTTGGTATGGTTTTTAAAAGCTATTTTTCGGTTTCTTGAACCCAGAAGTAGCTTTTGAGCAAGAATGGGTAAAATATCAAAAGAATTTTTGACTCTGAAAGTTCTTCCAGATGAAACGAAACTCACATGGCTTCTTTAGGAAGAGGTTCAAGTAATATATGGAATTTTTTTTTTTCATTTTACTAAGAATTTGCATTTTTATATTTAGTCTTATTTTAATAAATGACAAAAAAATATCATTTAGATTCTTAAGTCTAAATTTCAAATATATCATTCCAACAGTATACTAAAAACTATGACTTTAACTTCTCTTCTTCTACTACATAAAAGTATAAGTAAAAGTTATCCCAAACAGGCCTAATATCGTTTATTGAAGTATCTAAACGTGATATAAAATATCGTTTATTGAGATAGCCAAAATCATGAAAATTTATCTTGTTTTGTTAGAGGTTTTTAAGAATATATTTCTTTGGTTCCTAAAGGAGGGAAAAAAAATAATATATTTGTGTGGTAATATTTTTTTAATTTTATAGAGAATATAATTTGTACTTGAGGTTCTTTGCAAAATGCACATTTGGCATAGTGTAATTTAGAAAATATTGATGAGTATATATTTTTAAGTTTTAAATTATTTTAAATACAAAAATGCCCTTACATTTATTCTATCAAGGATCCACATTCTGCCTAGATATGAAAAGTCGAGTTTCTAGACATATTATCTCTCGCAGCTCAATACCCTCTCTAGCCTTGTCTAGTTGTCTCCGCCATCATGTTATTTATAATTTCCTTTATCCTCTCTTTATCTCTCGTTGTTTTATTTATATTTTATATTAGTAAACTACATTTCAAGTTGATATTAGTAAATTATAATTTAAATTGGTTCAAGCTAAAATTGGAATTTTTAATGCATTTAACTTTAATTTAGATTCTTTTGTGATGTATTTTAACTTTTAAGGGATTTGGGGTAATATAAGGATATTTTAATGGATGACAGTTTCAAATGAAGTCCCTAATACACTGATAGAAAAACTGTTTTCTAACCGTGATTCCATGAAATTGCTCCACAACAAATCAAACAATGTTTAATACAAAGATGGTATAATAAAATAGTAGTTGGGACCACGATGATAAACAAAAAACGGGCTTATGCCCGCCTTGTCTACTTCCTTAATAATAAGAAATATATTATAATGAAAGTGAGAGAGTAAAAAGGGTGATAATAGATGCACCTTTGGATTTAAAGTAAGGGAATTTTTCCCCTAATTAAAATAAAGGCACTCTTTAAGTAATGAAAAGACTTAATTGGCTATCTTTCTAAAACTCAAATGAAACAATTCGTGCATTCCCACCAATATTTGAATCTAATCTCAAACTTTAAAACCTCTCCATCTTTCTTTTAATTGAACTTCTTGTTGAATTTTTTCTTTTATATCGTATATGAGAGTCCTAGAGTTGATCCTACACAATGATACGACACAATGGAATTGTTCATGCTCGATTATATACTTTCGATTTCTATCTCTTTTTTTTTGGGTCTTTTGTAACAATCGTCAAGTTTTTGATCCCTTTTTCAATTTTAATGCTCACAATACATTGGACTTATTGTTAAATCTATTTTTGAGATGTTGGATACTAGCAAAAGAAATCACAAATTTCGGAAAATAGATTAAATAATAAATAACAAATAGAGTAAATAGAAAAAACTAAAACAAAAGGACGAAGGTACGAGAATGGAGAAGAAGAGAAATGTTAGTGCTAGAGAGACCAAATGAGTATGATCTGTGAAGAAGAAGTAAGACTTGGAGATTGAATCTTTCAAAAACTGGAGGAAGAAGGCTTGAGAATTGGCCTTGATTTTGGCTATGTGAAGAATGGAGTGTACAAGGATATTTTTTATGTTTTGTTATTTTATTTGTTTGTCCTTTATGTCATTTTTGGATTAAAAAGAGTGCCTTTATAAATCTTAGGGGCGTCAATATAGCTATCCTTAAACTAAATGCCTAATTAACCACTCTATTTTTTTGAAATACCATAAATGTCCTCAATGTTTAGAAAAACCAAGCTAAAGAGTATCCATTTGACAAACTTTTATTGACCAAAATTTTTAAAATACCAAAAGATGTGCTTTGTGATTTATATAAAATACAAGACTTGTGTCTAGACACTGGTTTATTTTTTTTTCTTTCTAAGTCAAAAAAATTAAAGTATTCAAAAAATTTCTTTACTGAACTATATGAGATACTTATACATCTTAAAAAAATTTGGGATTCCTTCACATATAGCAGTTCTCAAGTATTATTTTATACTTTTAGCAGCTTTTATTTTTTTTTTACAAATATAGCAGTTCAGGTGCTGATTGGTAACATTTTTATTTTTTGTTTTTTTAAACACAAAAATAAAAGTACTTTTTCTTATTTTGTTTTTTGCATTTCAAAAATAAAAATGTGCTTGGTAACAATGTTGTACTTTTTGTTTTCTAAAATAAAAATAAATAAATGCATATTTTGTAATTAGCACTTTTTACTTTTGAAAGTGAAAATCAAAAGAGAGAGTAATAAAAGAAAATAGAAGGAGAAAATCGAAGAGAGAAAAAGTGGTATTTATCTAAATAAATTTTCATAAGTATTATTTTTCAAAATAAAACATTAAAGTGATATTTTTCTAAATATTTTGGGATAATTTTTTAAAAACCCAAATTTTACAATTATATTTTGAAAAATACGACTTTTAAATTTTTTATTTTAAAAAATACTATTTTTAAAAATATTTAGAAAAATATTATTTTTACATTAGACTACAGAGATAATAACAAGAGAAAGAAATAGTGATAAGAGAGAAAATGTTAATAGAAATAAATAGTGATAAGAGAGAAAATGTTAAGAGAAATGATGATGTAAGTTTAGATATGTTTGAATTTTGATACTAGCATTTTTATAAAATTATTTAAAAAAATTTTGAAAGTAAGAAATTTTTGTTTTCAAAATTTTTAAAATTTTATTTTCAAATTAAGCAAACGAAAAAAGAAAATTAGTTTTACCAAACATACTTTGAAAAGTATTTCCACTTTTTTGATTAAAAAATAAAAAACTGTTTAAATAAGTGGTTACTAAACAAGCCCTTAGCAATTTTCTTCTAAATTTAATATTTTGTTTTTAAATTAACCATATAAGTGTGACTAATATTAACCAATTAGAGAAAAGAAAAGGATAATTTGAAACTTTCTAGTATAAAACTACTATGAATGAAAAAACAAATTTAAGAATACTGCTATAAGTGAAAACAATAATTAGAAACTGTTATAGAGCATAATCCTAAAAGTTTTTTAAACTGAAAATTTCAAAGATATCTCATAGATTTTGATGAAATGCTTAATTTATCCATTTAATACAAATTCCACCCTTTTATTTAATTCGATCAAAATTAAATAAGATTTTTTAATTGAAAAGAAAATTGTAGGAGATCCCTTTCTTTTTCACTAAATCTTCTTAATCTTACTTTTTCTCCTTTTTTTTTTTGTTTTTATTATAGTTTTGGTGACAAATTTAGAATAAGGGTAAATTTATCTTTTTGACCAAATCAGCTAGATGGAGGTTGTTTTTAACCTTTAATCAGGGTAAATTTCTTTTTTCAAAATGATATTTTTTTAAAATTAATTTTTAAAAGTTGTATTTTCAAAAATTAATTTTTAATGCAACCTATTAAATTATTAATACAATACAAAACTAAATATAGTAATAATATAATGGGCACTAATTTAGGTATTTTTTTTAATTTATACATAATTCAATGTAACTTAATATAATATTCGATAGGTACACCCAAAGTGGTCTAAAGAAACTATTACCAGCTGTCCATTATCGAATATTATAAATAATAAAAGTCCCTATTAAAGGTTTCCTTTTGGAATAATAACTTCCAATTAAGGGTTTGAATAACTTTCGTCAAAAAAAAAAAAAAGTAAAGTAAAGTTTGAATAACCTAAAAATAAAAAAAAGTTCCTTTTAAGCATCCCAGAACTAAAAAAGAAATCACACATATTAAACTTCTTTTTTTTTTTTTTCTTTTCACAGCAACAATAATAATTTTTTTCCCCTTTCTTTTTTGGCTCGGATATGAATGTATGACTTATCCTCCTCCCAAGTCCCAATTCTAGGTAAACCCTGTTTCCTTCCTCCATGAATCTAGGTGGTCTCTTCCATTACCAAACCTCCATTCCCAATTCTCTTTCCCATTCCTCCTCTCCCCAAATCCCAAAACTTACTTTAAAATGCTCTTCTTATTCCAAAACCCATATCCCAGCTCGAGACAGAGTCATCGAGTTCGGAAAACACAAGGGAAAATTACTGGGAACACTCCCGTCGAGCTACCTCAAATGGGTCTCCAAGACTCTACGAGCTCGGGATTTTGAGGACTGGGCCAAGCTGGCTGACCAAGTCCTCCAAGACCCGGTTTACCAAGACCGAATCGAGTGGGAGTTTGCCCAGAACGTTTTGGATGGTAATACTAGTACGGCGTCGCTTTCTTCTTCTGGGAATGGGAAAGCGTTGTTGGAGATAAGTGAGAGGTTTGGTTGGGATAATGAGGATAAGGTTGGTTGGAGCAGAGTGGATTTTGAGCTTTTGGGGACCTCGAAAAGTGGAAGGATTCCCAGAGTGGGGATAAGTGGAGGGAAAAGGGAGGATTCGAGGGTGGAAAGAAAAGATGGAGAGAATGAGAAGAGAAAGGAGAGGAGGGAGAGAATGAGGTTGGGGAGGATTGTGGAGAAGGGTAAGGGCAGTTTGGGGAATTCAGGCGTTGATGACAACTCTCATGGCAATGGCAATGGCAAGAAAGAAGCTGCGGATTTTTACAATCCATTTCCGGGACGTGAATCTCTACTGAAGAAGGCACTTCAACGGAAACGATTTTTATAGCTTCAGCAACAGTGTTGTTTTATCTTTTTTCTTTTTTTGGATGATTTTAATCATGTACTTTTGAGTTCTGCTTCGATTATTTTTGGGATTGTAATTTTATGTAGAAGATTTGAGGCACTGTTGGAGAGATTTTCTGGTTATACGACTTGTAGTTGAGTGTATATCGGTGAACTAAGAACATTTAGTTATAAAATTTAAAAAATGAACTTTTATTTTATCAAATTTAAAATATTAATTATTTACTTAAATTTTTTAAGAAAAAGTTATAAAATATTTGAACGGTGCAAAATTGATTTCTAAAGAACAAATATTTTTTCTCTTCTTTTATTTTTTTTTCTAAGAATTCAAATTCCATATTAAGAATTCAAATTCCTCTCCTAGTTATTGAAATATTAAGAATAGCAACAAATTAAAACCGTTTAATGAATTAACTAATTGCTTTCACGATCGAGATTTAAAAAACAAAATAAATAAGCCAAAGACAATGAATTTGATTGCAGCCTTTTGCTTTTCCTTTTTAGTTTTTAAGCATGAGCCAACTTTTTTATTTAGGGTTTTTGGCACGAGTGGCTCTTGAATTTGTCATTACTTAGTAATGCGACCCTTAAACTTTTTTCTTGGGTAAATAAGTCCCTAAATTTGTAAAACTGTGGCAATCAATTCAAACCTGTCTCATGGGTTGTTTTTAAAGCGTAATATTAGTACTTCACTTCACCTAATTTCTTAGTGGGAAGTAGGAAAAAGTTAGAGGGTTTGAGGGAAATAAAACTTCCAAAATTCAAATTTTCAATTAATTCAAGCCTAAATCAAATAATTATTCAAAAAAGAAAAGGGAAAAAAAAAAAACAAAATCCAATAAAATTTTAAATTAATTTTGTATATTAGTCAAATAAACAAAAATTAATTGAAAATTTAAATTATTAAGGTGGACCTGATCTATAGATTAATTAAGTAAAAATTTATATTTGGTGATCCCACTTTTTTTAGTTCTAGATATATATTCCTCTGTTCTCTCTCTATGCGTGAAGAGTTTTTTCATGAACCAGAGTTCTGGATATTGAACTTTTGAGCTTTAACAATAGCAGACATATCTCAGTCTATTGTGAGAGCGTTGGAGTCCTTAAACAATGAAGAGAGGTTTCTCGTTAACAAACTTCCTCTAATAGTGCACCCAACAATGTCATTTCGAATGTGTGTTCTAGATTTGGACACAGTGTGTGTACTCTTCTGGACTTTGTGGACCAATGTTTCTGGTACAGAACTCAACCATTGATGGTTTCATCGATTTCAGCCCAGAATACAATGGTGTCGCTTAGGCAGCTCATGGCAAAGACTTCCCACTAGGCCAATAGTCGACGACGATACAACCTTGGAGTTCATGATGAACTNAAATTCCCTCTAATGTTTTTCCTATTTTCTCATTAAGAAATTAAGTATAATGAAATACCAAAATTATCCTTTAAAAACACCCCATGTGACCTTCACATGTACAATTCCATTCCTATAAATTTAAAATTCACTAACAGATTTGGGTAAATTGCCACAACCTACAAATTTAAGGACTTAATTTCAAAAGAAAAAAATTTAGGGATCACATTGCCAATTGACAATAAATTCAAAGGTCATTCACGCCGTGAAATATACAAAAAAAAATGAAAACAAAAAATAAGCATTAAGCAAAAATATACAAATGCATATAAGCATGTGGGCCACACATTTCACATAATTACTCCAAAAATAATTTTCTCAAATAGAGCTGGCCAAAATAGACCAGCTCACTGCCAAGTAATGTAGCCCGCGAGTCGGCCTGGTATTATAGTGGCCCGAACTAGGCCTATGTTTTGCGGCCTACATAGACAATCTGTCCGGACCAGTCTGACCCGACTCAATGTTGCAGCATTTTTTTTTTATTTTTACTTTGAGGCCCAAGTTTTGGGCTAAAATGGTAATAATGCCATATTGGGCCTTCGGGCATTGGCTTCTCCCAAATTTGTTTTTGGTTTTTTTATGTTTTTAAATAAATTTAAAAACCATTAAAACAATAATAAATGAATTTAGAAAAAAAAAAAAACCTTTTCTATATCTATAAATAATTAAATATCACATCCTCTCACTTCTTTTTTCACAATTTCAATTCAACATTGTACTCTCTTATTCTCCCGTTATCGCTAATTATATTCTCATATTTCTCTTGTTCTTTCTAACTATATTATCTAATTAATAAATTATATGTTTCAGTTCCATTCTCTAATCTCTATTTCCAATTCTTCCATAATCCAAAAATCTTCTATTGTTCAACTCTCAAATGTCAATTCAAGGTACGATTTCAACTTCTTAAGTATCTAAAATTCAATTTATTAAATTTATCTTTTTAATTTCAATTATTTTGTAATATGTTTAGTAGTATAATAGTATTTTCATAATTATAACTTATGTTTAGTACTATGTTTAATTTCAATGTTTACAAATTATGACTGAGTTAGTAAAATGTATATAATCATAATATGTTCAAATTAATTAATTTAGTAATATGTTTATTATCATTTTAATTCAAACTAATTAATGTAGTAATATATTTATTATCATTCTATCTCAAATTAATCAAAATAGTAATATCAAATATGTTTCTCGTCATTCAAATTAAGCTAATTAAAGTAATAATATGTTTATTATCTAATTAAAACGTATTAAAATATTTATATAGGATATGGATATATCGAAAAATATCTATATTGATTTGTAAATAAATACTAATGAAGTAAAAGACCAAATTCACATTTTAATGACTTGTACATGTAAAATGTAAAATGAATGATGATGAGTAATAATTGATGATATAGTACTTTATTTTTATTTATTTAATAATTTGAATTGTGATCATAAATATTATACTCATTTTTCTTTACTAGGGTTCTATCCAATGAGTTTTTCTTAGTAAAGTTTTTCATGAAGTAGTCAAAGATTAAATCAATAAAATGAAATTCAAAATTTTAAATTTATTTGTTTCTTTATTTTTTTTCAAACATTTTTATTATAATTCTCCACATATATATAAAAATATATAATGAAATATTTTCGTTATCAATGCTATTAAAGATGTCTTTCTCCACATATACAAGTAAATTATCGTTCATGTATTGATCACTCATTCTATTGCGTAGCTGATTCTTGACAAAATTCATTAAAAAAAAAAAATACTCTTTCTATAGTAACAGGAACAACTGATACAATTAATTACAACATCACGAGTAGATATACTTATGCATATACATTTATTTTTCTTGTATCAATCAAATTCTTTGCAAGATCACCACTTTCTTAGTTTTTTTTTTCCCTTTTTTTAATCCAATTCGCTGCTTTTATTTGATGAGAGCTAAATCTGAGTCTTAAATTAAGAGATATCTTCCTCTTTTTACGTTATTGGTCTTTTTAAGTTTTAACTATCAGCACAACACTTTGCCTTATCATACTTTGAGTGGGCTATCAAGTTCTTTAGTGGGGACTTATTGCTTATACACATTTTTTTTGTTTGTACATAATTTTTTTAAAATATTCAATGGCCCACAAGACCCCACTTAGCTTTATGCCTGAATGAAGTATTAATTAATCGAATAATGAAAATGAATGAAATTATTTGCTATTGTAGGTCATATTCAACTTGATCAATCTTACTCATCCATAGGCCATATTCAACTTGATCAATCTTACCCGTCCATAGAGAAAAAAATAAAAATTTCCATTGAAATATCACCCATATATAATATTTCACCAAATTAATTTTGTGCTACACAGTGACGGAGCCAAGATTTTCTAGCAGTGGGGACTATTTTCTCTCTCTTTTTTTTTTTTTACTCAGGGGCTAAATTACAAAAAACTTTAAATCAAAATTAATAAAAGGAATTACAATTATGCCTCGTACTTTTTTTAAAAAAGGATACAAACAAATCAACAATATTAGTCATAAAAAAAAAAAAGATAAATAATCATAAAAGAGGAAGAAAGAGTAATGCTACACCAAAATAAATAAATAAAATAATTCACTCGACAAAACAACATAGTAATATTTGTAAAAAAAAAAATATATAAAGCAATTCTAAGAGTCAACAATATAATAAGACATCTATTAAACAAATAATATAATAAGATAAAAATAATAAAAAGCAGATTTTATGGGGCTATTAATATTGAGTTGAGCAAAATAATTTTTAGGAGGCTAATAATATTGTTTATTTTGATTTATTGTGGGGGCTAATTAGAGTCTATAAATTAATTATATACCAAATATATATAACTTAGAAAAAGAATTAAAATATTGAGTGGCCCCCACTGGGCCTTAATTGGCTTGGTGGCTGGCTACATATACACTAAATGTAGTACTCGTTATAGCCAACCTTTATTCTGCCAGCTTTTGGATTTTGATTGCGCAATCAAGGAGAAAGCTTCTTTAGATAGATTTAGGATTCCACGACATATAGATTATGGACAATAATCAACAATCATAACATAAACGAGATCGTTAGTACAAGGATTTGGAGCATTGTACGTGGATCCCATGCACTTCACAATGTAGTATTTCCCACATGCTGAGCCATTGTTCCAAATGGGATCACTTGCTGCCGCTATTATAATGCCTTTCTCCGCATAGCCATAACATGCAGATGCTTTTGTAAACGAGAATCAATTATATAGTATGATTGTTTAATAGTCTATGCGACATAATATACAAAGAAAATTTATCATAAAATAAGTTTGAAAATAATTAAAGCCAAAAACATATTTAACTTGTGTACTTGTAAGTTTTGTATTCGCTTGTCATAATATAATTACTTGCACACAGCCACGGAGCCAATTAAGAAATAGTGGGGCTCAATATTTTAATTCTTTTTTTAAGTTACATATATTTGGTATATAATTAATTTATAGACTCTAAGTAGCCCCCACAATAAATCAAAATAAATAACATTATTAGCCTCCACAAAAAGAATAAAAATTATTTTCACCTTAGTGTAAGCTCATCTCAATATTAATAGCCCCATAAACCTGTTTTTTTAATTATTTTTGTCTTATTATATGTATATATATATATATATATATATATATAAATTTTTAATAGATGTCTTATTATATTGTTGACTCTTAGAATTGTTTTAGATCTACAAGTATTGTACTATTTGACTAAGTGAGACTTTTTCTGGATCACCTTTGGCATTTCTATACACCTGTATACATAAGATTTTGAATCTAATACACAATACATACATTTGCCAAGCAAATTTTAAATATAAAATGCTGATAAACAGATACTGATGTTGAATATTTTTGCAAGAAAATAATGCTTGCCCATCTCAAGTTTTCTACACTTGCAGCAGAAAGCCTACTGGGATTTTATGAAACCATTTTAAGCAACCTTCAACTTTCTATATAAAGCAAAAGCAGTCCCATTTTAAGCACCTTCAGGTTCTGATGTTTGGCTCTCTGCATTAGAAAAAAGTTTCAACATTAGCATTGGACTTTGATGATTCTCTTTTTTAATAACCATAAGAGCATATTGCTCTACTGTGCAAGGAGGAGAAGATTAAGCCATCCACAATAAAAGATTGGTCAGAACCTATAAACATCGTTTTCATGTAGAATCAAATGCCATTGCCTACAATTTATAAAAATGTTCCAGAGAGTCGAGCTATTTGGAAACTTCTTAATTTCATCTCCACTATATTAGAAAATATGTAAACCCTTCTCAGTGGCGGGTCAAGAAGTCCTAGTTGTTCTAAAAATAAATCCCATTTGTAGACCAATTTAAATCTAGATTTAAGTAGAGAACAGAGAGATCCACCATCCGTGGTTGACAACCACCACAAATCATGTATAATTCCAACACAAATCCACGAAGTTCAATTTAAGTTTTAGATTTGAAGAATTTCTACCACCACAAGGAACATGAAAATTACTCCCCTTGGGCCTCAACTCGTCATCTGAAACAATATTGTTGATATCTTTCTTTCTTGCCATGAAAATCTAGGCACTTTTCAAATATCCACTACTTGAATGGAGGACCAAAACCATCTATAGTTGTCTTTTAGAAATATCAATTATTTCTATTCCCTCCTCTAAGATGTTTTTCCATAGCTATCAATTATCTCTGCCGAAGAAATTTTGCAGTGTATAATGACAACCAAGCCACCTGATCAGAGACCATAACTCCAGTTTTCTTCGACTATTTGACTCAATGTCAAAGTAGATAAGGATGGCGTAGCTCCAATATAACAAGGCAAAAAGAGAAAAGGAAGGGTGGGGAGGATGGGAAGGTACATAGTATACTTATAAATCTAACTCTTTTGCCTCCTTTCCTCCTTTTCCTATTTTAAAACCATTGAATTTCAAGTTTCTTTTAAAAAAAAGAGAGGAGGGGGACAAAGAGAGACAACAAAAGGATGATCAGCACAATGATACTAGCATAGACAGAAAACTGACAAACCTGCACCACATAGCTGTTCGAATCGAGCAACAATGTGTTTTCCGTAAGTATATTTCCTCAGAGCATCAAGGTGGACTCTCGTGTGATTGAGCAATATTTCCCGCTGGCTGTTGTTGCTTTTCTCAAAAATCTTTTGGACCACATAATTAGCAAATTGGTCCTTCATCATTGTCTAGTAATAGGAAGCAAGCAACAAATTTCAGCATGCAGAAAAGTGCACTATGCCATGCGTAAACTATTTGGTTAGCTCATGACTTAATGTTATCAGGGTATAAGAATGTCTGAACCTCACAGATCAAGCTTAGAACAAAGAATATATCAAAAGAAATAGCAGTCATCATGAAGTTAATAAATAAGAGCAAAAATTTAAATTTAAAAATCCTTTCAAGCTTCTTTCTTTTGTCCACAAAGTGTCTTGTTTCTGACGAAACCCCAGACCACCCTTTCCTCAATCAAAGGAAGAGCTACCTTACACCGAGGGGGTAAGAAAAAAGAAGCTTCAGATGTTTCTCCCAAAGGTCTTCTAAAGTGAAAAAGAAATCTAGAAGTAATGAAAAACACCATTAACTCAAATTTGTTGGTAAAATGATGATGCAACTAGGTTCAATTGTAAAGCTTTCACCTTAAAAATGATGCACAACACACGACAATGAGCAGTTGGTAACACACAGTTTCCAAATAATTTTCAGAAGTGCATGATCTTAGTAAGAAATATGCAGAACAGATGAGGGAAAAGAAACATCAAAAACAAGGGAAGCTTTTGAAAGTGATTAAGTGGCTAGCTTTGAAAGAGTCGGTAAAGCTGGTTTTAGGCCTAGAAGTTTAAACATAAACTGGAACCAGCCCAGAAAAAAGAGAATATACTTCCTCGCCACAGCTCACCTAAAATGGCGAGGCCAAAAGCCAAGAACCGGTGATATTATAGACATGGATATCATTTCTCGGTTACTTGGACAATCACTGTAGTATAATGGATTACACTAATTTATCACATACGCAGTATAGTTCATTTGACATACCAGTAGATTATCATTTTCCTCTGACTCTCCCAAAATCTCCTCAATCAAGAGCTCCCGTTCTGCAGTATTACCATGCTCCAAACACTTTTCAACAACATTTGATGCATACTTATGCATACTCATTTGTACCACCCTCCCAGCTAACTTGCTGATAATTTTACTCCGCTCATTGGGCTTTCCCTTTAACAGGAGATGCTGCAAGCAGTATTGTCCACATTATATTAGACTTAATGACAGATAACACAAACATCAACAACTAAAATAAGCATAGAAAGAATGCTGCCAGAGTGCAACATTAACCAACATACTAATTTCTAGTCCAAATACTTTTGATATCATGTCAACTAAAAGCTTGAAGATTTATTTCAGAATGTACATAATGTACATTTATATACATGTATATGATGGGAGCTGATAATAAAATCGTAAAAGTTTTCTATTTCCACCAAAAAATGTTAATGAAACAAAACCCAGATCTCTTAAACACCAAAACAGATGTCGAAGCAGTTACTCATGGTTTGGGAAATGGGGTAGTAGCATTTTGACTAATATATATTCTAGATCAAAGATCGAAACGTGAAGCAAAAGGAGATCTTAAGCATATCTTAATATTTGGCGAACAAAAATTACTGGTGTATGTTAAGGTAACCAGAGTAGAATTAAGTAAAGAAACCAACCTGGGTCACATAATTGCCATACTGATCTTGAGCAAGAATACTAGCAGATTCCAATATTTCATTTATTATTCGTTGACATTGAAGGTCATCTGAACAATGCTCCAAAACTCTCTACACAAAAGTCAAAACATAACAATCATAAACACAATAGATCAAAAATGAACGGAGTGTTCAAACCTGAAACTGTGTTTTACCTGTATGACACGGCAACCATAGGGGTGAGTAGCAAGAGTGGCAACAAGGCCGTGAAAAGCAGAAATGATAAATCCAATTTTTTCTGCTGGGACACATTCTATACATTTCTGGATTACATGATTTCCATTTTGATCACGTACACATGTCATTACATGTCCATCAAGCTCTTGCACAAGAATTGTTTTCTGACCAAGCTCAATAACATCAAGGGCCTAAAAAATACGCATCCAGAACATAATCAAAATGACAAGAAAATGCTGCCATAACTGAAAAACATATTATGGTGCCCAAAAATATAAAATTAAACAAAATACCCGGTGATTTGGAATCGTTCAAATAACACTCAAAAACCCTTATGCAAATCAAGACTAGAATTTGTACTGTATAGTAAATAAGAGTGTAGAGAAAGACTGGGAGCCATATTCCTATAGGATGAGCAAGCAGCTCCCCAGCAATCAAACTAGTCATAAAGCAAAGCAACCACATAAGATCGCAATCTAAAGGTAAAGCAGTGGGACTTAAACCAAGGGAAGTAAGCATATTATAAAAGCACAATCAAAAACCACCCATTACATATCAGATCAAAAAATGCATGCGTCCTTTCCAACAATGCCAGACCCACAAAGCTGAAACATAGGAAAAGGCCGGTAGCCATACTTACTTCAAAGAGAGGTTAAGCCACCACTTTTATCTAATACTTACTAAAAGAAACCCACAAGAAGTTATACCAATCTAACCAAGGTATTACCATCTCCTTCCCCAAATATTACATTATACAGATATAATGAAATTACCTAGAAATTTCAGGCTTGTAGTGACTAAGCTAAAAGGAAAAAGAACCTAGAGAGACCTTTCCTGGTTCACTCAGAAATAGGGTGAATTCAGATTTGTAATAACATCAAATATTAGAACAGGGATACAACAGAGAATTTCAAAACTATGAAACCTAACTAAACCTAATTCTGCTCATGAATGTGGAACAGACACCAGAAAATTCCAGATTTACATATCTGGCAAAAGTCCTGCACCCCTTACTAAATGTTATAGGAAATCACTCAACTCTTGACCCTAACACTATATCCCATCTTATTAGCTTGGTAAAAGTACATAAAATCCAAAAAGATGAAAAAAGAAAAGAAAAATAATGAGAGAACATATCAAGCATCTACAAGAGAAAGGAGGGGGGTGGGCGGGAATGTGAACAAATGTAGGTCAGCATGCATTGAATACAAGATCACATATCCACATAAGCATTATAAATTCTAACATGCCT
>JXTB01000008.1:305047-325699 GCA_002914805.1 Parasponia andersonii
GCTCAAAGGTAGCATCTGTTCAGAAAGCTGGTTTGCTAACTCCTTTCTTTGTTCTGCGCTTCCATGCTCAAAAAACTGAAACCAAAAAATACAATGAAATATTCATTAAATTTGTGGATATCACAAGTCCAGCATGAAGAGTTGGGAAAAAAAAAAAAAAAAAAAAAGGGCGGGTGCAAATTTTAAAGCATACCTTTTGAATAACATAGTTCCCAAAAACATCAGTCATTAACTTTGAAGCATGTGGAACAACTTCTTTGAACACAGATTCCTTCTCTTCAGCAGTGCAATGTTCCAGCTTCTGCTGAATAAATCGACTCCCATGTTGATCAACACTGAAGTTAAACACGAGTAAGAAATTATTTTTTCATCTAGGATTTTGTTAAGCAACTACATTTTGTGGATACAAGCAAACATGGTACAGAACAATGCCTGAACTCAACAATGCGCCCTTCTATATCGGAAATGCCAAACTTTGGGGAATTGCTAGATTTTAATTCTTCAAGAAAAGATAGCCTCTTCTGATCATCAGCACCGTTGAAGCCACTCTTTCCTTGCCATGCTGGATATATTCCAGGGTTCCTGATTGAACCTTGAGGGAACCTCATTTCAGTATGACGGCCTAGATGATTTACTCCACCTACTGGAGATGATGGCATTATTGGACTAGCAAGAGGAGAGGCTGGGAATTGTTTCATGACACCCATGAAAGGAGCATTTCCATTACCACTGAATCCCATTTTTCTTGGAGCTGAAATGCTTATATTTCCATTTGTTGGAAACTGGAACTTCTGATCACCCATAGAAGCAGAAAAACTGGACTCTTGCTGTGTAAATGGACTACCAATTATACCCCTTGATGCCAACTGACCATGCTGAACTGAACTGCCATATATTTCATGTGCAGCATGTGGATAGTATTGCATATGAGGAGGATTCACAAACGAAGGTTGTTGTATTGAACCATGCTGCCCATAAAATTCACTATGGTGATGCACATCACCCACATGAGGAACACCTTCCCCAGTTGGAAGGCCAGCAGCTTGACCAATGAAGCATGGACTGGAAGTAGCACCAAATGGCACAGGGAACCCACCATGAGAAGGATACCCAGCCATTAATGGAGGAAGAAATGTAGAACCCAAGGCATACCCTGTTAAACTATATTGTGGAGCATATAAACTGGACTGATGAAGATTAGCGTAAAATGGATTTCCTGAAGCCATGTATGCAGGTGTAAATCCAGGTGAATGCAAAGATGGCTGTACCTCAACAGAAAAGCTGGGATGACTATGGGAAACATTTTCCATGTAACTCTCCAAATTAGTCATACCTTTGGAAACCAGTCGACCTGGGAACACCTGATATGAACTGCCTTGTTGCCTAGACAAGGGCAGTTTTGGCACATTCTTAATGTATGATTGTTGCTCCTCTTGGTTACTTTTAGCCTTTAAATTTGTTCTGGACTCTACTCTGGAAGTATCCAACCGAAAAGTGCCTCCAGTTGATGCACTGTCGTCCAAATTAATATATTTATCACTTGATACATCACTTTGAGGATTCCCTGTCTCATCAGAATGCAATGAGCTTGGAACAGAAGTTGACAAAGGAACATTAGTGGGTGTCAACTTAGTGGCATGTGAATCCAGGGAATTTATCTCGGGAGAACCAATAGAGCCTGAACTAGGTTCTTGTATCTTATTAAGAGACGAAATATTAGACGAAGTTGTGTGCACATCAGAATCAACTGGTTCATCTGTTGTTGCATGGCTTGATGAACGAGACTGATTATACACAGGAGATGGTGTACGGGGGAAGTCTTCCTACAAACCCACCAATAAAGTGAAACAAAGCATGAACACACATAATAGAAAATACGAAACACATTTTGACCACTGTATAAAACATAGAGCTGACAATCAGAAGATCAAAATTGAATGAATTTCATACAAGTTAACTAGAAAACATAAAAGAGAACATATAGTAACACACCTGACATTTTTACTGCAGACTTCACTTTAACATAAAGAAAATTAAGAAGATGAATCAATCACATTTGCCATTCTTGGCATTTAACAAAGTTACTTGAACTGCCTTGTATGGGAAATAGCACGTAGACCAACTAAAAGTTTACAATCAGAAAATTATATCATCAATTATCTTGCTAATATAAACCACTCTTTTCCCTCATAACACCCAAACAGAATTTCTCCACATACGCTATTAAAGCATGGACTCCTCCACCTGGCCTGTTCCCTCACTATGCTATTAGATCATTAACCACTGCACTCAACATTCCAAATAAACAACACACTATGCTACTACCTTTGGCCTTACTGATCCCTCTATCTCTGTCTCCGCTGACAAAGCCTAGTACCCAATCCTGTGCATCTGAAGGGCCCCTCCGCAGATCTAATGGTGTACAACTTAAGAAGTGGTCAGAAGACCTCAAGACAAGGAAGTTGTTTCTTAGATGAAGGCTCTACATTCAACGGATGGCTTTCTCTGGTATCGATCCTCTTATTTCTTTTTTCTTATCAACTTAAGTCCTTGAATTAATTTAGTAATATCTCAAGTGCAAATAAATAAATCATTTTTTTAAAAAAAAAATTCTAATTAGACATCAAATTCTTATAAACAGTTTCATCAGAGGAAGAAATTAAAAAATTCAAATAAAAGACGAAAGGAAATCAATTCAGCGAAGCTTATAATACAAAAATGAAATATTCAAAACCAGCTCAAAAAGTCGATCAAACAATAAATTGAGAGGTCAACGCAAAATACAAGCTTTGGGTCAATGCAAAATTGCAAACTACAAGCTTCAGTACAAGATATTAATGCAAATGGGGAACGAAGGCCAATTCTATAGTCCAAATTTCTATTCTTCCTCATCTAGAAGAAAGTACTCATCATGACTATAAGCAAAAACTGACATCTGATTTTTTTTTTCTTCCCATGAAATCCAGACTTCTTGGTCTATTTTGTACATCCAACCCAAATCCTAGCTCATAACACATCTAACTTGCTTCTTGATCATCTTTAAGCTCATTAGAAGTGAACCCAAAAGTTTGAACTCCCAAGTTCATCTAATTCTGTGAGTGTGAGTTTTCATTATATAGAGATTTACTACAGGTATCGGCACAGGAGTATCTTCGGTAAAGAAAAAACACCTGAGAACTGCAACTCTCTTATTCCTTCTCAAAGTCATAAATAATTATGTATTACATTCTTCCAATATCCTGAGGAATAAATGATAAAGGAATCATCGAATGCATTCATGCTCAATATCACAAAATAAAGACATTCTTATTAGACTTAAGAACTTCACCAACTTTGCAAAACCAATAAAAACTCGTAAGGATTGCAAATTTAGAAACACATTATGTTTCTTAGAAAATAAAAATGTCTCAATGAGACAAAAAAGGATTGTTCGTTGTAACCTCAGGAAGTACAGGATCGGGAAAACCAAAGGAAGTTCGCACAGTGCTTTTCCCGCATGGAGTTAACAACACTAATGAAAATGAAAATGAAAATTATTTTAAAATGTTTTCTCTTCTTAATCCAAATTCCTAAAATGAAGATCTTTCTCTTCTACTCATCATAAGGAAGTAATACAGAGCTTAATCTATCTGTCCTATCATTAGAAGTTCAAAGAAGAACTGATAAAGAAAGAAAGTTCACAACATTATTAGCTTGGCCAAGAAGAGTATTCAATATTGCGAATAGCGCATAGAAAGAAACACAAATACTCACTTTATATTCAATACCTGTATCAGATCAACCAAACTTTTGTGACGACTAGCTGAAGAAACCCTTTTCATTCCAAGCACTGCTGCAGCACCATTTTCTGCTACATCGTCTGAAGCAGGTATGGATGAACAATCCTCCTCCATCTCTTCCTTATGAATAGAAAGTGATCTGTTGCAACTGTCATCTATAGAAGTCGATCTCCAATTCCTCCTAGAATTACCAATATGGTGTAGCAGGTGACGGTTCTCCTTTGAGATAATGGGTGGAGGAAGCCTCACATTCAAGTTCATGTTAGAAAAGTAGCATGCCAAATAAGCTGGGTCAGACCGCATTTGTTCCTCGGACTCAAAATTTTCCAACGTGTTTCTGAAGTCATCCAAGCTAGAATTCATGCTAAAATTGTTTTCCTCTAATATACTCCTAATAGCTGCAAATGAACCCTCCATACTTGGTGGAGCACTGTCACTTCGGTTTGGGACCGAATCAGCTCGATGTCTGTGTAAACTATTTTCCTTCATAAATAAGCCCAACTCCTCTGCTTCCATACCTTTTAGTGGAGATCCAAATGTTGCAGCATCCTCAGAAGATGGCCACTTTGTACCTCTGCCACTTTCGACCACTCTCACAGGACTCTCCATCACCATCCTACCTAGATATTTATATCATCCAAAAAAAAATTAAAATTCTAATTAACAAATATCTTTCGTCAATTCCATTGCAGAAAGCTGTTCCACGAACTTTGCAGAATAAATTAGGTATCACATAACGAAATGCCACAAACCACGTTGAAAAAGTAGCTTTAGCCACACAATAGCCATAACCAACTAGGTTCCAATTAATATTTTAAAACTAGCCATCTATTGTGGGGTAACTAACCTTTGATATGCAGGTAAGAAAAGAAGAAAATAAGTCGTACAAGTTCAGAATAATATTAAACCACAAGTGACAACAGATAGAAGAATCGTATGGATAGTTCCATAGAACATGAACAGTCTTTACAGTCAAGATATGCAAAGGCTTTGTACCTCAGGAACAAATAGCAATCAATAAACAAAGATAAAGAAGCGGGAGTGATGCTACATCGAAAAGCTCTAGAACTCATATATTTCTGTCAACTGGCGAAAACCACCTAAGATTCTCATTGCAGCCAATCAACAAAGTCTCACAGTCTCATCCATTATCCTCTACAATACGAAGTCTTACGAAAGCTTTGGCAAACATACTAGTTTACTTCTCAAGAGTTGTACAATGAACTCGATCATCCCACAAACAAATTTCCAATAAGCAATAGCACCCAAAGAAGATGTCGAACATTCAATACTTTCTCTATCCTAAAACATCACAGCGGCATACACACACACACACATACATATATATATATAGTAGTCACCCACAGTTCAAACTGGATCACATTCAATCATATCCAACCTATTAACGTGTTCTTAGACCTAATATAAATTCGAAACTAACTAGATGAACTAAAATTAGATCAAAAATTATATTTCTTCGAACGATCATAAATGGCCAAGATGGCATCAAATTATGTAACATGAACGAAAAACACGTTACATATAAACGAAAAAACAAATACATAAATAACAAAAGCCACCCTCAAAAGCTAATTTTTAAGAAAACAAAAGGAAGCCCATTAATTCTAAACCCATAACCTCCTCTTATGTGCATAAAGTTATCACCAAAAAAATTCCAAAAACTAAGAATTGACTCAATACAAACGACACCTACAAACTAAAATTTCGAAACAAAAACATACATTAAAAAAAAAAAAAAAGCTTAAACAACAAGAAAAATCATAACAGACTGAAAGACATGAGAATTTTGACCGGTATAATTACCAAAGAACTTGAACGACAAGAAATGAGATCACTCACCAAGTCAAAAGATGGCAATCCTCAAAGCTTTGAGCTAAAACGACAACAACCCAAGAATTCTGGAAAAACTCTGAAAGAGTTTCTGGAAACAAAAACAGCGGTTTTTAGTTTTAGAGAGAGAAACTCTTGGGAAGAGTGAGAAAGCTTGAAGAGAGAGACAGAGACAGACGGAAACAGAGTGTGCTAGTTTACAAACAGAGAAAATACAAATGTTGCTTATAGCTCTGGACACTCTGCGTGTTTTTTTAACTATTAAACATGTTTTTTTTTTCTTTTTTTCCTTATGTAAAAATGAAAAAATTAATTAATTAATTAATTAATTAAAATAGTAATAGCGGTTTATATATATACGATTACGAAATGACATAAATGTAAGTATGTGATGTGCTAGGAGGCTTTGGTTGATATCGTAATTATATTGTGTTTGGGGTTGGTTTGGTAATTTGAGAAAAGAGAGATTACATGAGAGTGGGGACACGCGTTGGACTAAGGTTTCGCCCAAAAAGCGGGTTCTAATACGTGGCTTTCTGGCCTTTGTTTAAATACTGATTTATTCTTCTCGACTAAGACCGCGTTTGGATAATCATTGAATTTGCCAAACTTTTTTTTGTTTAAGGTATTCATAAAGAATAGTGTGTTTGGTACTTGGAAATTGGGTCTAGCTTTTCATGAAATTACGCATCATGGTCAGTTTAATTTTCTTGATATTGGAATGGCAAATGGTCACAAAAGGACATTTCAAATGAGTTACTCTGTAATTGTCAAAGTGGTGAGGTGACCATGAGGCTGAAATAGTGACCGAGCTTTATATCGACAACATCAACTTTTGTAGTATATTATACATATGCAGTTGTAGAGTAGTATTGTTTGATTTGGTTTCCATTCAAATGAATTCTCACCAAAAATAAAATTAAACAAATAAAGATCATGTTTACATTACCTAAATTATGAGAAGAATCATATGTTACTATCAAAAAAAGAGAATCATATCTAATGAAATCAAACAATCAAGTAATGAATTATCCATAATTCCATTAAAAAATATCAAATACCAATCAATTTGCAACTAACCCCATGTCTCAATATTGGGACTTTAGCAGCCTTCTAGTTTGATTTTCTAATTTTCTTCAAGCTCTTTTAAGCTTCTTTCGAGGTAAGCTTAGGCAATCCGGTATTTATTTATTTTTGTTTTTTCACGATATTCATCCCTATGTGGAGCCACAATTACTACTAATTAGTCCGTGACAATCCCAAATAGCTAGGCTTTGATGGTTGAACGTATACCATTTAGCTGAAGTAATCCTAACACGTTTGGCATGGTGCTAAACTCTAGCCTTTTTGATCCTGACTCTAGTTTTTAGCTTTCTGGATTAACTATTAGGAGGTTTTACACTCCTTTCGATAATAATAATAATAATAATAATAATAATAATAATAATAATAATAAGGGAATTTTTTTGGTATTTTACTGAAACTTAAGTTATTTCTATATCTTTGAAGAAAAAAAAAAATAGAAACCTCCTTGTCTTGTTCATCCTATATGCTTTTTATTTATCTCTTTCAATGTAAAAGCACGAGTAAAAATTATTCCACATAAGCTTTATATTTACATATCTTTTATGCCAAAATTTTTTCTCGGTTATTTTCCGGAAATGTTGATGATGTCCATTTCTTATAATGCAATTTTAAAGGATGTTGAGGAAATTTTAGTGAAGTTGGGATATTTTCGAGGAAATAATGATCAAGTCATTTTTTTTCACAAACAATCTTACATAAAATTGGAGAAATTTTAGGAAAATTTCAACGACATTCAGCTGAAAGATTGATCAAACTTTCGTTTTATAAATTAACATTTTTTTTTTTGGCAACGAAGGCGTTAAAAATGAACATATACAGGCAACATTATAAATTTAGAAAATGTTAGAATATGCTGGGACAAGGCAAAGCCCCAAGAAATCCCCATCCCAAATTTAGAAAAAAAAAAAAATGATGTTACATATCTGCTATTTTATTTTATTTTTGTTTATTTAATCTGATCTAGTTGTGATATAGTTAGAAGTTATCCTATTTTTTCTCGGAGAATTATCAATTTTGATTTTTTTTTTTAATACGTGTGATGAAAAAATAGACAACTTATAAACCATTCATAAAAATAGGACTTTTATCAATATGTCATTTAATGAATATTTTGGAGTTCTAAAATTACCCTGTTTCGACCCTAGTCAAAAATTTTTGACTAAGTAGAAAAAATCAAAAATAATAGAGATGGTGCTAGGAAGACGGATGACCATGTTCAATTAGGGTCGAAATTGTTCAACTACGGTCGAACGCTGGTTGAAAATTTTGATCTGTAACTTTAACCTCAATCAAATTATTTGACTATGGTCAAATGATGGTTCGATCTAGCCCAAAATTTTTGACAGTGGTCAAAATTTTCTGGCTACCAGTTGAAAAAAGATTGGAACAACCGGGAGAGGCGGCCAAACAATTTCGTCCACGGTCAAAAATTTTTGACCTTAGTTGAGCAAAGGCGCCGCTACTAGGGTCGAGATCGGAACCGGTGGTGGTGGTTAAAGTAGTTTGAAGTTTGTTAAAGAAATAAGATATCCAAATAATTTTACTTACGTGACATAGCAACGAGAGTTTGTTTTGAAAACATTAATGAGTGAGTACCATTTCTCATCACAAGGGTTTAGTAGACCTCTTAGGTGCAAAATTCCATTTTTTTCTCCTTATTAGTAGATATTTATTATGATTATCTACTTATTTGAGATTATTTATTAGGAGTAGTGAGCCACTAAACTAAGGGCCAATTTGGTGTTGTTATGTTGTAGTTGTGTTGAAGCTAGTTATAGTTATGTTATGAGTAAGGAGCAACTATAAGAAAAAAAGTATAATTATTTGGTAAATTTAATTTATAAAATATTGTATTGTTTGAAAATAGAATATAAATTTTTGGTAAACTATAGCTTGTACATGATAAATGATATTTCAAACAATTTATATTATGAAAGTAGAATCAGTTTTAAAGAGCAACTTTTACTCAGTTTTAAAGAGCAACTTTTACTCTGTTTTTCAAAATCTGTTTAAAATAGTGGTTATATAGCAATTATCAAAATCTGTTGATCAAAAACAGAGATTTACCAAATGCCTCTCCCTCTTTTTTTTTTTTTTTTCTCTAACAACTCTTAAAAGCTAAAATGGCATCTAGATGCAATTTCAAACGAGATAAGTATGTACTCTCCTAATTTTAGGGAGTTTGGTCTATCTAAATTATTAAAGAAAAAGAGAACGAAATCGACTTGGTTAGGGTTATTTTCAATTAAAATAAACTTTTATGAATACTTTGAAAAATGACTTTTTAAAATTTATGTAACAGATGTCAAACTATTTGTGACATAAATTTATGATTTTTTTTAAACTAATCAATTTTCATAAATAGTGTGACACAACCTATAATATTTCTCTAAAAAAGTTATTTTCAAAATATTCCTAAAAAGGACATTTTTATCCAAATTACTACCATCCCATGTCAATTTCTCACGAGAAAAGGTGCGAAGAGTATATTGTTGCAACCATACTTTTTTTTTTAAGTCTAGGTTCCTCGAAACCCAATTTTTGAAGGTCAAGACTCAAATAAGCCTATTATTATCAATCTATTCTTATTTTAGATACATGTTCATATCAAATGATTTGTGAACTAATTCCACGTAAAGATAAGAATCTTGAATCCACATGAACACTCTCTAATGGAGATGGCCTTACACTATTAAATTTATGTGTGAGTCTCACGTATTGACTGTAGTGTTTGACACCACAAGTTTCTCCTAAATTGCTTCATGAATTCCTATACTTTACTGTGATTGCAGCATCCATTTTTGTCCTTAATTTTGGTTTTAGTACTGTTTAATTTTTCTTTTATTTTTAGCTTTGCCAACTCAGTGGTTTTTCTCACCATTTTCCATAAAAAGTTCAGAGCATACTACACAGGTTGACCCAAACCAAATCATCAGCACATTTTCTTATTCAATGCATGATAGTGGATAAGTATCAGCAATACTATACACAACACATGTCCAAATTATATGAGGGAAACTTTAAGGTATATGGTAAAAGTACAATATTGTACTAGTATTGCATTTTATTTTTTGAAAGGAAACTAGTAATGAACATTCTAACGCTAAATTTTGGTTAGATTGATTCCATAAATGTGCATACTATTTTATTTTAGGGTTTGAATATACCGCATTCTTTACAGGTATGCCTTACAAGAGAAGTTCCAATGTATACTT
This sequence comes from Parasponia andersonii, assembly GCA_002914805.1. Lineage (NCBI taxonomy): Eukaryota > Viridiplantae > Streptophyta > Magnoliopsida > Rosales > Cannabaceae > Trema > Trema andersonii. The sequence continues at coordinate 314,979 of JXTB01000008.1, forward strand.
AATTTTTCAATTTTACATTGTGGTATCAATATTATTTTGACCAAATTGGTAGTTTGAACCCCTAGTTAGGTTCTCGTTTTGTTATTAACACTCTCTAGTCCTATAATATAAATGAGCTCCAATAAAAAAAATATTTAAATTTCAAATGCGTGAAATATTTGTTTTCGACATAATACTTATGGTCATACTTGTTTCTTTAGTGTACAATTCATTAGTACTTAATTAAGTCTCAATAAAAATTCTCATCATTTGAGGCAACATTATGTATTCAGTTTTGTATAAACTTACATCAAGCTCGATATTTTCTTAAAATCTTTAATTAAGATTGATATTCCATTCACTTCAATATCATTAAGTGTGACGCTATAATTTGTCATCAATAGTTGATTAGTATAAATCTTATTACAAAGTCCAATGTTGATGAACGGTGAAAACAAGGTCTCACAACTGTTAGTGTTATGGTCCAAATTGATGATGAATTAGTGGTCCCTCGTCCCTTTGTTTTCTTAATAAGGTCATTTGTACTTTTTTGAGCTTTAAAAGGATTAGAGGCCACTAAGGCCGAAAATGACACGCTATCAAATTTCATAGGAGACAAAACCCTGATTCTTTGGAGTTGGGACACGTCAAGTTGAGTAACTTTGCTTTGCTATTGACTAGTTGACTTGACCTTCTGTGATCTTGGTACCGTTGCAATATGTGGCTGCATGCATAGCGGCTATGGTCGGAGCGGTCCTACGTGGTGCAAATGTGTATTGTTTGACACTTTAACTGGTACTTTTCTTTAACTTAATAATTTTTCTATTAATGAACAAAACCATTTTATGCCCCTTTGAAAAAGAGAGGAAAACATAATGGCAAAGTAAAATGGTCAACTGACAAATCTCAACTTATTTGCATTACACTCTTTTGATTTCACTAATTTGCTAAAGAAAAACATCAAAAATTTGATGGAATAATATCATTAAAAAACCTCATCATTTTTAATATTTTAGCGAAAAAATCAATGTCTTTTCATTTTTCATTCTTCATTCGTATCAAATAAAACATTATAGTTGTGTTTTTCAATCTAAACTCACCCAATTTACACGTACAGTCAAATTAGAGTTTAAAATTACTTCAGCAGCAGTATCTTTATTTTTTAAAATTATTTATTTATATCTAAAAAATAGTCAGAAAACAACCGTTTAAACCAAAAAATAACTAGAAATCCAACAATAACATCATTCAAACACGTAAAAATTCTTTTTCTGAATTTTATTATCTGATTTCAAAAGTTAAATACATTCGTTTTCAATGGTTTCAATTCTAGTTTTAATTATACATGTTGATCCGGTAAAATTTAATAAAAAAAAATACAAATAAAAGATTTCAGTAGATATCGGTGAAAATGGTAGATTTTTTTTTTTTAATAAAAGTCTAAAAGTCATGGTTTTTGTTTTTCATATTATCCAAAAATTGAGGAAATTTGATGGATTAAAGTTTTCCCTGTTTTCTTTTTCTTTTTTCTGGGCTTTTAAACTCTTTTGGCTTGTATATTGTCTAAATTATGTCTCGTTCATCATTTTAAACACGATGTGGAACCATATAAAACAAAAGTTGATAATTTATCAAGCACCATTTGAAATGGTTTCAAATGTCATGCGAAATTGTATCAAACCATTTCAAGTAAAACGAAAAATCAATTTATTAAGAGCTTGACTGGCAAACTAATTATGCTTCTTTTTAAAAAAAAAATAAAATGAATTGTAAAAATTTCCTTAAAATAATATGTGAGAAATTTTCATCACCCATTTCACTTTGAAGAACCAAAAAACCAGAAAAATTTAACTTGGATAATATACAAGTTAAATGAGTCTAAAATATATATATGGGTCTAGTTTTTCAATCCAAGCCCTTCTAAGGATCCATCAAATTTTCATGAAAAGTTCTTTACACCTTAACTAGCAATATCGATGCCACACGGCAACACTAAGGCCGAGTTTGCAAAGTGATATTCTGTTAGAAATTTCATAAGAAATGTCCAAGAAACAAAATATTTAATCTAATATGTGGCGCTTTACTTGGTGAAGGTTGCTGTTGACCTAAGATTTTAAGAAGTCAATCATCTGTCACGTCTCCTAAATAAGTCTTGAACTCAAAAGGGTCCATCTAAAAAATTTGCACCAGGAGAGCATTTCTAATGGCATACTAAATATCATGTCAATATTTAGGTGAAAAATAGCTCTATAATAGTATCTTATATTTAGCATAAGTTGGTTTTAGTATGTGTTATTTGTTGTGCTAAATATAACCTAGCATTTGCTGAATTTTAATATATGTTATTATTTATAATATTGTCACTATTTTATATATAAAATATTTATATATTTCACAATATTATCAAAATTCAATATATCTATTTATTTTTTTCATTATATTTTATTTACTAGTTTATCTTTACTAAATTATAATCGATTATAATTAATAGGAGAATATTTTTTTATTCATATATTTTTGCATTGACTAATTTGTTCATTTATATAAAATATGAGTACTACTAAATTGGTAGATAAAGATTAATAATTAAATGATAAAATAATAAGAGTATATAGTAAAAATATATATATATTTTATACATAAAATTATTATTTAAAATATAAAATAATATTTGTTTTAGTATATATATATATATATATATATATATATATATATATATATATATATATATATGAGCAAAATTCAAAAGTGCAAGCTAAATTTAACATTCGCACGCACGCCATTTTTTAGCATGTTACATTGGAGATAGTCTCGCATTAGCCCTAGAAAACCAGGTTTCAAGAGGGTGAAGCCCAAAGTTGATACCTCTACTAATTATTTTATTCGTAACCCATGTAGAGAATTTGGCATGTACCAGGGTTTAATGTTAAAAGACATAAATACAAGCACGTATAATGTTTACGTGCATTAGATCATATTAGAATAAGTCAAGTTTACAAATTTTATAAAAAATTTGACAGTTCATCAACGCTTACTATTGGTATAGTTTTATTTCTGTACCTACCAGTACCATATAACTCAAGTGCTTTCATAGATAGCACTTCCTTGAAAGGGGGGAAAAAAAACAGGGTTTTTTACACTAGAAACCAATATCTGTTTTATTTACGCAAATTTTCTTTAAATTTTTCAAGAAAAAAACTGATGTGAAACTAGTACTTCTCTTGAAAGGTACCACTCAACCTAAATCCGTCTTAGAAGTCCGAGGTGCACAATATTAGACCATGTAAGACCGCTAACAAAAATTATAAAACAAGAGGTAACTCTATGCACCCATTTGAACAATAGACCCCTTTTTAAACCAGACTTTCCTTTTTTTTTTTAAAAAAAAAAAATGTTTTTAAACCCTTCAACTACTGCTTCGTATTACTTCCAACGGTGTATACATTATTTATAGCAGTCTACTTATGTCCATCCCGCAGTACAAACTTTATTTTATTTATTTTTTTCTTTCAAAATCAAAAATTAGTCACTCTAAAAGCAGAAAACAACCAAAGTGGAAAAAGGTATTCTTAAAAAAAAAAAAGGTCAAAAAAGAAAAAGCACTCCTACCTCCATAGCCATTTTGGCACCAGAGCATATACCATGTCATATTAACCAACAACTAGAAAGTGCTCAATGAAAACTAGTCCAAAAACATGAAAGCAACACATGGCATTACATTAGAATGACTACATAAAATATCCACAGCAGTTGTAAGCCACACCATATTCTAGTGAAAAACAACATACTACATAGCTTTGAAAGCAAATTTGATTTCAAAAAAGTGCAGCATCAGATGATGGGAAACCCCACTTAACCCCCTCTCCTTAGAGTCTTGAGTAATGGCAGCATGTAATTAATTTCCTGTTACACAGAAATTTGATGGCTCTAACTAAGTAACTAGTTGATTGGGTAATTGGTACAACAGGAGTCTGGACAAAACTATCATGCAAGCGATTGAAATTCCTAAGTACTCAAGATGGGAATTCCTTGCTGCCTAGAATGGCATCAAAAAAGAAATACGAGAAGCTCCCTTGTTTTGCAGCTATTTCATACGGACCCATAGTTTCTAGCTTTGGTCCTTGATTTTTAATACCTATTAACAGGGGAAAAGGACTGGGGATGGGTCTCTTCGCAACGTGCCATCAGTGAGATCGAGTTTCTTCATCTTCTCCTCGCACCAAAATAGGTGTTCTTTGCTAACCCTCACCATTCTAAGAACCCTGGACAAAACTTTGACATCAATGATGCTGAACAGGAGCTGAATATCTTCTTGTATCAATGGCCAGGATGTCTTTTTCCAACCTCTCCTCTTCTTACGCAGTTCCTTGAGTTTCGTTCCTTTCTGCAACTCGGAAAAACCAGTTGTTTAGTAGACGTGCTCCAACATGACAACTTTATATAGTCGTTGAGATAATATAAATGTATTAAACGTGGTTTAGTAATAGACAGCATGACCACCTCCACTAATTCTATTTTTTTAAATAATAAAAAAAATAAAAAATAAAAAATCCATCTATGTTTCATTTCATTAGCAAATTCAACTCATCTTAAATTTATGCCACCTAAACAAGCCCCAACCTCCTGAATATATGCTTTACCAACCATGTCAGTGATGCCGATTTCACTTTTCATGTTATACTTATCCAGTAGAATAAACGTCAATTAGAGAAAACTAGAATGAACCATAAGTTGCCACATTTGGAAAGAATCCGTACAACTCAGTTTTCCCACGTAAACAATGAGTCCATCTTATATTGCTACAAACATTTGATATGGTGGATATCAGTGCAAGGATGTTTCAACATTACGCAATTTTCATTTTCACCACCAGGCTCAAAGAAGAGATGGAAGAAAAATAATGCAACAAAAAATCCACAGGTATATCCCCAAATATGCCTAGTAACACTACACTAAGGATGACTTTCTTTTGACTAATTCAATCTGTGTGGTTTACCAGAAATAACAAAATTGAATAGGTTGTAAAGATGGAGAAAGAACCTCATGTACACTCAAATATACTTGTTTTGAAATTCAAAAATTCTATCTTGATCATTAATGAATTTAGAGGAAAGACATTCTAGTAGCATAAAAGTTAAGCAAATAAAACTTGTTCATACAGCACACCATCAGTATGAGATGCCTAGGCCCTTTTTTCCTTAAAGAAAATGAGAGTATGACATACCTAGTATAAACAAACTAGAGCAAAGCCAACTATCTTATAATATCTTTTTGGTCTTACTGACAAGTTTTCACAAATCAGACTTGTCATTGGTACAACCACAACCAGAAGTTAATAATTGATAGACAGCCATAGAAATCGTTGAGAATTTATTCAGACAAACAGTAAGAGTTATCGTGATCAAATTATTTGCATAAATATCATTGCAATTTGCTGAATTTATCAGGAAGCTAGTAATTTCCTTGCTTAAGTTTTGAGAAAACTTGTCTGCAAGTTGTTTACATACCTTCTCAAGAGAAGATTGAATCTGGTGAAGTGGAGTCCCAGTTTGGTTCTGGTTTCCAAAGAGACTAAGAGATCCACTCGATTTTTTCTTATCCATCTTCAGGAAAACTTGGAAAGTAAGAATCGAAGACTCCATAATCTTGATAAGATCAGGGGCAAGAACAGTTAAGGGCGGTTCTTCTCCCTCTATCTCTTTTTGATCCGAAGCTGAACATATGCATTAAAAGATCTCAAGGTACGTTAAAAATATCACCAAGCAAATTAACTTTGAAATTACAAGCAAAGAAACCGACTTAAAGGATACTAATACCGTAAACACAGTTATTCTCTTACAAGGGTAATTGGTATGATTCCAGATTTATAATATACTGTCAAAACCAAAATTGATCGAAGATATTATGGATTATCTACAAGTATCTTACCTTTCACATTAGGGACCTGTAGTAATTTAGGCAGAAGCTTCCTTGCACGAGCATAAATATCTGCCCTTAGACCCTTCTCGAAAGGTTCATTCTCTATATACCTTTGTAATAAAACCTGAAATTGTTGAAACTGTTGAGCACTATGGTTGTAGCAGGTAGGATTTTCAGGTTGGCACGAGATTTTTTGGATCAATTGGGTGTATTGGCAGTGCAGTGCCTCCCAAGTCAAGCAAATCTGAGCTACATATGCTGTCTCAATATCCTGGTAAGGGTCATTGTGTGGTTGCTGAAGGTGCTCAGTTTCATCATCAGGTTCTTCAATCTTCTTCAAAGAAAGGCAGCGCAGAGGAGATGTTAGTTTCTTAGATGCAGATCTTGGTGATGGGGTGGTGGGAGTGCCTGCACAACAATCTTTAAGATGAGGATTCAAAGATCTATTGCTGCACATCAACTGTATGAATGTTGCAAAAAATACTAAATAAATAAATTTAATTTAATTTAAAAGAAGGTTCAGCCAAAGGTTACAAAATTCAGATAACTATTCGGAAAGAAATGGAATCTATAATTCTCAAGATCTTTCAATTTCAATCATTATCTGAATATTCCACTTCAAAACCGAGTTTGTACGTCGCAATCATGTGAAATATAGGTACTGCAGCAAGAAGAAAAATGGGCTACTAATTTATTGAGGGCTAAAAACTTATAAGGCGCTTCAACAACTTGCTTCTGAACTTCATAGCTTCTATAAACAAGATGTCCACTTTTGGGATTATCCTTCATGAGTCCTAAGCTCTAAATAAACATTGAAAATGTCAGGTAAACTCAAATAGATGCACTCCTCCACTTATGAGATTAGAACTGTATAAACATAGCATACTAGGTACACTACCCTGTCCAGAAGGATTGTCTCTATAGACAACCCAATTCTAAGCTTATGTTGAGTACTTAATAGCTCCAACAAAACGGTGCTCGACTCCAACTTAAGGAGGGTGAGATGAGACCTAAAATTAAAACCTTTCTTAGCTATTTGGTGCACCTGGCAGAGTCTAATACTTTTTGGGGAAATTATAGTGTCTACTTTCCAGCAGAGGATGAACCTTAAATTTTCTGGGGAGTCTATCTTATAAATTAAAATCCCGAGCTTGGCAGAGTCTAATACTCTTTGGAAAAATTATAGTGTCTACTTTCCAGCAGAGGATGAACCTTAAATTTTCTGGGGAGTAACTATCTTATAAATTTAAATCCTGAGCTCCCTTTTCAGGATAGAAAGTTTAACAATAAATTTTCTAACAAATTTCACTCTTATACATCCATTTCTCACTTAAATAGAGATTACCAATCGGATAAAAGTTCTCAACCCTGATTAACACAGAGTGGAGAATCCAAACGACACGCATCAATATTGAAAACCTGATAATAGTAAAACCACTTTAAACCACAAAAGTTTAAGCAGTAGCACACCCACATTCAGCTAAGCTCACTCAAAATGGAGCAACATAAAAAACACATCTCCGTGCCCTCAGTATTCCCCACAATACAGTATCATGCACGTATACTTGGAATAAGGCTCAAATGTATCAGTTCCCTCACTCATTTTACGAAGGTAAATAGCATTATGATTTGAAATAGAGTTATTAATAATGATTCGAGTACACATGAATATTCAGTTTTAAAATAAGAGTGAGGTCCTAGAATATTAATCATTTTGTAAAAATAATTTTACCAGTTTCATTAAGCTGTTGGGTGCTGATACGATCAAAGAACAACATCCTCTCACAGTACTTGTCATACAAAGCATCAAATCCACCCCACCATTGCCGACCTTCTGCTTCAACATCCCTCCATTCGTTAGAGCTTGTCTCACCTTCCTCCTCCTCTTCTTCCTCCTCTTCGGCACACGACTCCTCTTCCGGAATCAACACCATAAAACTATTCCTTCTTAGTTCTTTTAGCCTTCTTTTCACCTCATTTGTGATGAAATCATCATCATCATCCTCAGCTTCAGCAGTGGGATCAGCGTCTTTTGTCTTACTTATAAGTTCATCTCCCCCATTCTCCTTCTTTGGCTCTTCTGGCTGCGGCACAGGCTTAACCTCTGACTCATTTTCCAGAACTGGTTTGTGGGCTTTCCTAAATTTCTTAACCTTGAAGAAATCCATAGTCAGCCTTCCTCTCAGAAATAACCAATAAGCTAGGACTTATATAGGCTTACCATACAGTCAGATTCTTCCAAGTCCCAGTTCACATTCAAGGATCACGACAGAACCAAAAAGTGAACTTTATAGGCACTAAACAATATTCTTAGTCAAGAAAAAGAACCTCTTTTTGGTCCAAATCGGATAATAAAGCCAATATTCGATCTGTCGGTGCAAATGTTTTCAATATAAATGTAAGCAAAATGGACCCAAAATTTTTCTCAGTAAAGTCCGTATAACATCCAAGTTTCTTGAACACATTTAGAACAAGAATCTGACAAATAAAGACCCATACAGATCTTACCAGAAGCCTCCAAATCCTATTAACAAAAATCAGTGATCTGAAGCCTGAGCAGAATGAAACCCAGATCAGCTTCAGGACAAACTCCACTGAAAAACTATAAAGGATGAAACTTTGAAGTGAAACTGATGAAACCCGGAATCTATAACAAGCTCCAAAGTAGAAAAAGCTAGGCACTTGGAAGCTTCAACTGAAGAAGCTAGCTCAACAAGGACATTTTACTCACAATGTGCTAGAAAGCAACTGCAGATTTGCATATTTTGTTCTTCACTTGACAATCTTGACTGCTTGAATGTACATTTCAGGTAACATTACACCAAATGATTCAAAGATTTCATCTTTCAAAGAACCCAGAGGCCAAAACACTCTTCAAGTTGCAAAACACTGAGTAAAGTGTGGGAACATCCATGAACCTGACCGAAAAGAAACTCAGGGAAAACTTTCAAACCCTTCAAAATCCCCCAAGAACCCCAGAATCCAAAACCACCCAAAACAAAACAATGTGCTCTAGGATCACTCTGATAAAACAAAAAAGAAGAAATCCCAGAAACCCAAAATCCAAAACTAAGAAGGGTAAGAAACAGTAGAGAGCAAAACCCTAAAAGGGTCAGAGTTATAAACGCCACAGGAAAGATAGAAAGAAAGAAGAAAGTGAGACCTCTGAACTGTTTGGGAACAATGAAAACGCCATAAATGTGACAACCCATTTTTTAAAAACAAAAATTAGTACTAAAAAAAATTAAAAAAAGCTAATAATTTTTTTTCCTTTCTTTCTGTCGAGTTTTGATTATCAACTTTCCCAATAATTTTTTTTTCCCTTTGGGTTCCATAAGCATGAAGCTTAGAATTAGTTTAAATTTAATATTAATAATAGTGGGTTTTGGAGTTTTCTCGTAAATGGAAGAAGCGCGGGGGCCAAGAAAAGAAAGAGAGAGCCAGCAAGCAGCGGTATCAGTGCGAAGGCCAAAGCAAAACAGAGACTGTGTCGTGCAGAGAATATTGTCAGAAACACCCATAAATAAATCAATAAAACCAATATAAGACCGCGCAAAAGTGGGTTTGATTTCTACGTCTATTATTGTCTTCTTTCTTCCGAAATTACACTCTTGCCCTCCACTAATTTCCTAATTGCCTCTTTAATACTCTTCTTCTCAGTCTTAAATCGAGCCTATGATGGAGATTTTCCCCCTTTTTTTTTTCCATGAAATAACTTATTTGTCATCTCAAAAAGGTCAAAAAAAATATTGTTGGTAATGAAATCTATGTATTCAGTGAAATAAGAGTGTAAAAAAAATGCATTTAATAATTCCTAAAATTGTTTTGTCATATGTCCAGCATTTCTAAAACAACTACGAAACAACTAGTCATTTAAAACATTAAGCAAATAATAATAATAATAATAAAAGAAACGAGAAATTAGGTTAAATATGCTCCATAATACCTTATTTTCACTCGTATGCACAAGTTAAAAAATATTTGAAAAATATGTTTGCGGACGAAAATACTCTTACTAATACTTAAGGAAAAATATACCTCTTCCTCAGAAACTCCTCATTTCTCTCCCTCTCTCTCTCTAACTCTCTCTTTCGTCTCCTTTTCTGAAGAGCCAAGAACCCATCGTGTCGTTAACCGAGGAAGACGAAAACTCGTCGTACCGTCTATGGTAAATTTCTCTCACTGTTTAGGATTACGTCGAGAAAAATGAGTCCTCAAAAGAAAGTAAGCAAAATATGATTTGAGGGTTTTATTTTTTTTTGAATTTAGGGCATTTGTAGTAGAAGACGATTTAGAAATTTTTGACTTCATTCCGATATTTTTTCGATGCATTTTTGATTAGCTGGTCTAAATTTTCGATCATATTTCGATGAGTATGGCTGAAAATAGTACCGGAAAATCACGTGAAATTCGACGTGTTTTCGATGGTATTTCGACTGTGTTTCGATTTACAGAATTGAAATTTCGATACCTTTTCGATGATATTTTAAAAGAGAAATTAGGTTAAATATGCTCCGTATTAAATAGATAAAATAAACTTTCGATATTATTTCGACTGTGTTTCGATTTTATTTCGATGAGGTTTCGATGAATAGTGCTGAAATTTCGATACATTTTCGATGACATTTAACCTAATTTGTCTTTTAAAATAGAAAATAAGGCTGCTCTAAATGTTCGATGTTAGTTCGACTGTTTTTCGATGACAGTTCGATGATATTCGATGGTATTTCGACTGTGTTTCGATTTACAGAGTCGAAATTTCGATACCTTTTCAATGATATTTTAAAATAGGTAAAATAAACTTTCCATGTTATTTCGACTGT
>JXTB01000008.1:326962-352778 GCA_002914805.1 Parasponia andersonii
GAAAAAGAATAAGAAGGCCAAGGAAGCTAAATACACAGTATATGGGTTTAGCATTGCTTTACAGTATTGGGCTTATGAGGCTATCCCCAAGCTTACTGGTATATTTTCTGAGAACCTTGGTATCAAATTCCCAAGGATGCTGTCATGGACAAGCAATAAAACACCATCAATGATGGATTGTATTGATGTATTCAATATTAAGAAAGTAAGTCCGGAAAATTGATTTTATTCTATATAGTTAATTTTATAAATTCATAAGTTGATTGAACTTTATTTTGAACTATCTTGCAGCTTGTCACAAAGGCGTTATTGAATCCACGGGAGGCTGAGAAAGAATTCTATGAACATATATATCACGATCCACACCAGAGCCTCGGCAGTACTGGAGTTGAGGAAGAGGGAATTGATGGTGAGGAGGAGGAGGAGAATAAGAAGGAGGCGGCTGAAACAAAGCGAGCTGCAGAGGAGGCGGGCATCTTTCACGCTACCAGAAACAAAGTAGAGGAGGAACCATCCACTGACGTGCCTTAGTCACATAAGTTCTATCTTGAGTTGAAGACTGACATCGCTGAGTTGAAGGCAAACCAGACTGAACTGAAGGCGAACCAGGTGATTCTCAATGATAAACTTGATAGGTTGTTGAAGATGATGGAGGAAATCAAAGCACATCGGCAGCCAACTGGTTCTGAATCTGAGGCCACCCAGTTGGATGTCCTTCTGGAAGGGTATCAGCCAGGTGAAGATGTTGTCATAAGTACTCCCACTAAAGAGCACACTCCTGAAGAGCAGCAAACTCCCGGAGTGAAAGAGTTACAAGTAGCTGAGGTGGCTACAGTTAAGTTTGGGAGGAAGAAACGGGTCGGTCAACGATCTAAGAGACTAATTGACTACACCGATCCGTCAAACAAGAAGTTCAAGGTTAATGATCTATGCAAACCAAACCCATTCCGGAAAATTGATTCAAAACTGCTTGATACATTTAGGAGATGGCTTGCAGGACTTATTGATAACCGGAAACCAATCCAGCTTCCCACTGGTGATGCTAGTACTGGATTCTTTTTCCACTTTCAGACTCCTTGGAAGTGGCTTGCAGATGAGGTAATTGGATTTATAATTAAATGTTTCTTTCTTCATTTTGAAATACTTTTTTATATTCACTTAAAAGTTATTGTATTCTCTCTATTTGCAGTATATTGACGCAGTGTTTCGGTTGATACGAAAACGCCTTTGGCTTTTCCCAAAGACTTATAGAAAGAAGGTCGCCCTTGCGGACACAGTCTACATTGCATGCATGAATGGTCGGTGGGATGCATTCCGAAGAACCTCCAATAAAGCGAAGTTTTTGTGGGATGACCAGCTTACTGACTATGCTAAAAGAGATGCAGATCATTTTCAACATGGCTGGGCGGAGGTTAACGAAATTTACTATCCCTTGAACATCGGTTCAAATCATTGGGTTCTTATACAGATAGATCTTCCTGCGCATATGCTCACAGTATATGACTCTGACCAGGCATTATATGATGATGCATGTATCGAGCAAGCCATGCGTCCAATGATGAAGATGTTGCCATACTTTCTGCTCAATGTAGAAGGAGTCACTGATCGCGATGATCTTGATTTGACTACAACGACGAAACCGCGTGATTTTGATGTTAGAAGGTTACCTCTCAATGTAGTGTCACAAATAGCGAAGAGGTAATTCAATAGAATATAAGGATATTAACAAACATTTCTTCAATTGGTTATTTTGAAACTAACTAGAATTATTTGCCTTTGCAGTAGAGATTGCGGCATTTTTGTTGTTAAGCACTTGGAATGTCTGTTAGCCGACATTCCACTATCCAACATTGTTGATGATGTTATGCAACATTCAAGACAGAAATTATGTGTAGATTTATTCTACCAGAATATAGAGCCATAGGTGTATGATAAATTTTTGTATAGTTGTTAGTTTTGCTCATTTTTTTAAATAATTTTATTTGGGATAGAGTAGCTGATGTATTGTGCATGTATTATGTTACTGTGCATACTCAGGTTAAAAATTGAAGTCAAAATGAATGAGATATAATTCAGCTTGTTAACTAGAGTCGAAATTCGATGATATTCGTCACTATTTTTGATGACATATAGATGCATTTTGATTCATTTTTGACTGTGTTTCGACTATTGCATTTCGATTCGAAATTTCGATGCATTTTTGAGAATTTTTTGATTATTGCAATTTTTTCAAAACATTATATCATTATAATAAAGTAAATAATATTCATTACAACGTTGTACTTAAAATCCTAAAATTAAAATAATAAAATTAATAGTACAAAATTCTCAAGATACGTCATTTGTTGTTTGATTTTCTATACAAAATTATTTATTTGAAGCTGTTGGTATCATGTACGTACAAGTTGCCTGATTGTGGCCCTTTCCACTGTAACGGCTATAATGGCGTTGCATTATGATCTTCTCCCCTTTTGACTTTGTACGTTTTGTTTTCGGCCGGCCAGTCTTTGGTTTATAAGGAGGTGGTTCTACCATACGTCTGCTAATATCATCAGGTACATCCCATTCTTCTTCATTTCCTACTGGATATATTATCTCTGCGTATGAGCACAGCTATGCGTCAACTATATAATACAAGGAACACAAGGAGTATGGATTGATGCGTTGACTTAGAGTAGCCGCCAATGCATGCGTACATGGCAGACCTGTCAAATCAAACCTCTTACAACTACAAGTCTTTGTCTGTAAGTTAACTTGACCGTCTCTGTCACCGTCCATGACATAAAACTCATAGTGGCTGAGAGGCTGAACAATCAAAGTCTTCGCAGCCTCAATACGGTCCTCCAATTTCTTCTCAATCTTTGTCGGTAATGGTTTATTGGATTCCATTGCCAATGTTTGTCTTTCAAAGAACTAAGTTTGTAGTGTATACCTCAGAAACTCCGCCAAAGTTGTGATTGGATACTTCCGTGCATCTTTACTCGTGTTATTAAAGCTCTCAGCGTTATTACTTATCATGATGTTGTAACAAATGGTAGAGAAGTTTGCACGGCTCCATTTCTCAATGCCTATTTCTTCTAAATAATTAGCAATGGCTTGATCCTTGACCTTGATCTTCTCAAAATGATGAAGAAAGTCACTCATCCGATAGAATTTTGCCGCTAAAAAGTACTCATTATGGCAATGATCAGTCTTGAATTTTGCTTAGATATTCATACCAATATGATGTATGCAAGCTCCGTGGTGTGCTTCAAGGAACACAGTCGACAATACATTCGTAATACTTGGGTGTCGGTCCGATACGAAGACCAAGTTCTCAACGTCTCCAATTGCTTCTTTTAGTTTCATGATAAAATACATCCAGGAGTCGTTATTCTCTGAGTCGACTACTTCAAATGCAACGGGATACAACTGCATGTTTGCATCTTGTGCAATCGCAGCCAACATTGTCCCTCCACAGTTTGTTTTTAAGAAGGATCCATCCACACATAGCACAGGACGACATGCTGTTCTAAAGCCCCGAATAGATGCACCCAGTGACATGAAGAAATACTTGAAACATCTCATCTCATTGGTCTCTAAATGCGTGACTGTTCCTGGATTAGTCTTCTCTAACATATATAGGTAAGATGGTAGCTTTTAGTATGAACCATCTACTGTTCCCCTCACATACAAAAGTGTTTTTTTCCTACATCTCCATGCCTTTTCATATGTCATGTTAATCCCATAGTCTTTAGAGAAATCGTCGATTATTGATCGAGGGGCATAATTAGGGTTGGCTAGATTTGTGTACTTTCTCTTAACACAATGTCCAATAACCCATGGTGCTGCTTGTCTGTTGTCCTTATGCCTTATTGCCAACGAACATGTGTGTTCAGGCACATATCTTCGCACCTCAAACATGTCAGATTGCTCCACCTTTCTAGCTCGCAACCGCCACGTACAATTGTCGTCTATACATGTTATAAACCAACAGTCTTTGCTTGACTTTTTTACCTTGAACTCAAAATTGCACTTCATTGCATGTAAGTGCAGCTTCAGCTTCAAGTCTTCCTTATTCTCAAATAGTTGACCGATCACGATTTTCACTGAATTAGAAGATCCAACTGACAAGTTGTTAGGTGTTCCCTGCGGTAATTCTCCCTCTGAAAACAAGGGAGCACTCCACTTCGCTTCATTATCTACTATTCTTACTCTACGCACTCGACTACTTGAAGTCCCTGTTGTTGTCCCTGGAGTCTTAGCTACTTCACCAAAGTATTCTTTTAACTCATCTATTTTCTCTGCACCTATTTCAAGCACAAATGAAGTATTTTGATTGCAACCCTCACCCACAGGTGTCAACTTCGGTAAAATGGACACACATAAAAGAGTACGGTTCTGAATAGAGTAAGACATCTCCTCAAGCCAAATTTCTAGGTCACTATCAGAGGTAATCTTCGTTAAAGGAATAGAGATTCCATCTCCACCATCACATTTATAAACAACCTTAAGTTCTAAATAAAAACGATTTTTATCAACTCCAATCACCTCATATAGTTTATCTACAAGGGTCACAAAAGTTATACACATCCATACACCTGTGGCCTTACTTTCTTTAACAATATAAGACCATAATATTTTCTCTGATGAAAGCATCCATTCACCGTTATACAAAACTATGATGTTGAAACGTGACTCTGCAGATGAAACAAAAAAAAGAAATTAGATTCAACAGAAAAAATCATAAAATATAAAAGGAAGAATCTATATTTTTAGCCATCGAAAATTGGTCGAAAGAAATAATCGAAATAGTCATCAAAAATAGGTCGAAAATTCGACTACCATCGAATTATAGTCGAAATATAGTCGACGAAATTCTTACATCTCAGACTTCATCGAAATTTGGTTGAAATTATAATCGAAATTGATCGAAAAAATAATCGAAATAGTCATCCAAAAAAATAATCGAATAGTCATCGAAAATATGTCAAAAATTTGACTACCATCGAATAGTCATCGAAAATAGGTCGAAAATTCGACTACCATCGAATTATAGTCGAAATATAGTCGACGAAATTCTTACATCTTAGACTTCATCGAAATTTGGTCGAAATTATAATCGAAATACATCGAAATTGANGAAATATGGTCGAAATTACATCGAAAATTCGATGCTTATACTGAGGCAGTCTGATTTTTTGAGAAATCCAAACTTTTGCAGATAATCCCAGACCCATAAAACAACTTTTAATGTATAAATTATGCTCGTAATATATCGAAACTCAGTTAAAAATCATTTCAAACAGTACCTATAATATTTGAACATATAAATTACATACCCATTTCGCGGATTTCCGTCCTCCGAATCAAAGCCACGTCTTTTTTCTATTTTTTCAACTTTTATCCTTTTCTTCTTTTCTGCTCTTAGAATTTCAGCTCCTTAGACAGTGTGATAAATTCAAGCATGAGATTACATGAAAGATTGTGAGGATATAGAGGGAGGAATAAGGAGCTACAGCTTGGTTAAAGAGGAGAAGAGCGACATATACATTATAAACCAATTATTAAGGGCAGAAGTGATATTTCAGGTGGGTATATACATATTTTTCAGAGTTTTATTGAGGGAAATATATGTGCCAAAATATGCCTCTTATGATGCATATTTAACCTAATTTCTCAAAGAAATAATCATCTAGATAATAGCACTTTTGGAGAATTGTATTCGATTCATAGTAGCTTCAGAAATTTTTTTAAAAGAAAATTATTATAAATTTAATACAGTTTTATAGAACTGTTATTTAAGGGGAAAAAACACAAATAAACATACACACTTATGATCAACTATTATCAAAGACCCAAAAAATGGGCGTGACAAATACATTTGACCAAAGGTTAAACATGATAAATCATAGTACAAATTCGTAGATTCAAGGTCAAACATAAAATGGATGGTATCATTTTATTATATTGTATTTTGACACTTTATTCAAAATATATTTTGTATTTTGGTTATTATTAATATTGATCTTTAGATTTAATATTTATTACAAATTTATACTCTAAAATCAATATAAAGTAGTTAATTTACTAAGATATTATTTAAAAAAGTTATAAAAAAAATCATATAAAACCTTATTCGATAATAAATTTATTAAATATTCGTAGTAAATTAACTGCTCTAATTAGTGTCAAAATATAAACTTGTAACAAATATTAAATTTAAGGGTCAATGTTGATAATAACTAAAACATAAAGTACAAACTGAACAATGTATCAAAATACAAAGTATAAAAGTGATATTATTCCAACATAAAAGTAAATTTTGGTATCATTTTAGTGTATTGACCATTTTACAATCGGTATATATAACGAGAAAGAAGAGAGTAAAAGTTGCAACACAAGTAAATACTTATTTTAATTATATTACAAGAGGATAATAACATAAAAATATATTGACTTTTAACTTTCCTAGAAAAATATGACTTTTGAATTCTTGTAAATTAATACAATAACTTTTTTATTTATGAAAATTAATATTTTGATTTTTGAAATCTTACAAATTAATATCCTAATTTTTGACTTTTGCAAATATCCTCATATTTGAAATTTCTACAAATTTATACTCTTAATATCTAAGTAATCGATTTTAATAAAAAGAAGGTTATACCACTTATTTACTCCATAAGAACTTATTAAACACCAATAAAATTAGTTTATTTAACTTCTCATTCAAGAAAAAAAATAGAATAAGACATAAAAGGATTATTTACATCTTTTAACTTGCCCATGGTACAAATTTGTAAACAAAAAAAATGGTCAATGAATTAATTTGAAGGAATTATGAATATTAGGGTATTAATTTTTAAAATTTTAAAGTCAAGATACAACTTACAAGATTTTAAAAATAAAGATATTAATTTGCATAAGTTCAAAAATTAGAATATATTTTGATAAAAAATTAAAAATCAAGGTATTTTTATGTTTCGTTACAAGAAGATCGATTAATAGATGGTATTTTCCACGAATTCTACTTGCATCAGATACAGTATTTATAGGTTTTGATTAAGCACACATCTAATGTCGTGCACCACATATGTTACTTACATGTTGATTAAATACACTCATGATAGGTGCGCAAAAAAAAAAGAAAAAGCATTCTATAATGCTTTACGAAGAAACTAATATTTTATTAAGCATGGAAAATCCCAAAAAGAATCTCATCTATTGTGACAAAACATCACAATTAACCTTTTATTTTCAAGAAAAACAAAAAATATCTTATGTACTTTTCAAAATAATAATATCATGTGTGTTTTTTTTTTTGTCAAATTTGCAATATGAAATATCAAAAATATCCCAACACATATTTCTTTTCTTTTTTTTTTTGAAAGGACCTAACACATATTTCAAAATCATATTACCAAATTTCCAACTCTATCTAATTATAAAGAGGAAAAAAAAAAAGAAAAAAGAAAAAAAATATTTTTTTGCCAAATTATAAAAAAATGTTCGTAACTATTTTTTCAATAATTTTGAAGATATTATAAAGTGTTTAATAAGTTGGCACATACAACACAAGAAGTTTTAGATTCTGGTCATGCAAATCTTGATGGTACTTCAAGAATTTTGTCATATAGCAAAGGTATAGATTATTGTCTCTAGATAAAGTTCGTTATTGAAAGTTGTAGGTTAAGACATTAAAGAGCAAAGAATATTGAATTCAAAGTTAGGTAGAGAATTGTGATAATTTGACTTTGATATTCAATATTAAAATAGTCGGACAAACTATCATGACAAAGATGAAAGAGTTATAATGGAAATCAAACTGGTTAAAGTCTTATGGGTACATTTTGAGAGAGTGGATCAAAGGAGAATGAGAGTTTTACAATTGGGATAGAGCTTACATTCTCAGAGACTCCCAACTAATTAATCCATGAACTTCATCACATAAAGAAACTCCATTTTGGCAACACCGAGAATAAAGCACGTTGGGTTTGAGATGAAAGATAAAAAGACTAGTTCAAATGAAGCTAAGGATGATGGGCACAAGGTTGTGAAAACTCCATGATGGTGTATTGGTTAAGTTCAAGGGTTGTTTCATCTTGATCAATGCCACAATATGGCATTGAACTAAGGTGAAGCAGTAACTATCACGACTGAAAAACTAAGATAGTAACTTTTAGTAATTTTAAGTGAAAATAGTGATAAATAATAGTTTCTAAAATTTCAGAAAAATTTGAGTACTTAAAATATAAGTTTTAGTCCTCAAAAATAAGTAAATTACAATATTTGGAAAAATTTAATAATCATGATATTATCTACCAGTTTTAAATTTCCAAGAAATTTCTCATTTTAAGTTTAAAGAAAATCTTAATTAACTAGTTTAAAATTTTTTTATTAATTCATGAAGTTTAGTGAAACATTTCAATTTAAAACCGTAGGTCTAATGTTCGAATAATTTACCTAAAATCATTTTACTTTCTAAGTACTCGATTTAATAGTAAAAATCATCTTCATACGTCTGCTTAGTAAATATATTACTATTGGCTAAATAAATTTGACTTAGAAAAGTAAAATTGATACAGAGTACAAACTAACCAATGAAGATGATAAGAACTATAAGTATATGCCAAGCATGTTTGCCAAGCCACCAGAATAATTACCACAAAATAAATCGACACCTGAAAAGGGGAAGAATATGAGCACATGAATACTCAGTAGAAATTCAATTACCCTTTTGAGTTGTTGTAATTTTAACAAACCTGCATGATTAATACTTTTTCTAAAATCCATTTGTAAACTAGGTATAAAATAATTAATATCTAGAGTAGTCACATATTCAAAACCAAAACTAGAAATACACATTTGTACATATCATAAATCAACATATCTCGTTAGCTCACACTTTCTCATCACGAACTAGAGTAACTCGTACTATGCGTACTAAGTACTCTCTACCTGATATTTATCCTAGAAAGCTGTAGGGACACCTTTAGCCTACCAAATCGGAGAGGCAACTGAATGCCTACACCTACCGAATGAGAATAGTTAAAAAAATCTCGTGCCGGTTTACGAGCTCTCACCGAAGGCAAGTGTACTAGTTCACCTACTACAATACCACGATACCTAAGATGTATCTCGCGTGTGATTCTATAATATATACAATTTGTATCAAGATATATATAATAACCATGCAAAACATAACCAAACAATGCTTTAAAACTCCGCTTATTATTATTCTGGAATTTACTATACATTGGTTAGGAAATCTGCTAAATTATCTAAGATCACGATTTTATAAATATGTACAGAAGTCACACAGTCTAATTCTAAAATAATCAAAGATTTTTCAATAGTTCATGAAAATACTATTTAGTTCACGATTTTTCACAAAATTGTCATAATACAAATTTTATATTAAATCATGTATAAAACCAGGTAATTGAACTCCTACCTCAATCGAGTATCCAAACAGTGTTACGGTGATGTGAAAGATGTTTAGCATCGTTTAAGTGTCGTTTGGAGGGTCGAGTGTCATTTTTGAACCATTTAAATTTTTAATGGTCAAAAAATTTTTAACGTTTGGAAACTCGATTTTTAAATTTTGCTTTCCGTCGCCGGCATCAATTCCAAAATTTAATGGTCAAAATTTAATAGTTCTAGGCATCTTTTTCACCATGAAACTAGTTTGTACTTTGTATCAATTCCCCTTTTTTAAGTCAAATTTATTTAGCCAACAGTAATATATTTATTAAGTAGAATTATAAAGATTATTTTTACTATTAAATCGAGTACTTAGAAAATAAAATAATTTTAGGTAAATTATTCGAACATTTGACCCAGGATTTTAAATTGAATTGTTTCATCAAATGTCATGAATTAATAAAAGTTTTTAAACTAGTTAATTAAGATTTTCTTTAAACTTAAAATGATGAATTTTTTTAGAAATTTAAAACTGGTAGATAATATCATAATTATCAAATTTGTCTAAATCTTATAATTTACTTATTTTTTATGACTAAAACTTAAATTTCAAGTACTCAAATTTTTCTGAAATTTTTGAAATTATTGTTTATTACTATTTTCACTTAAAATTACTAAAAGTCACTATCTTGGTTTTTCAATTTTTCTTTCAAAATCTTCCTTAAAATTTTCAATTTAGTCCCTCTTTTGAAACTTTTCACATTTTACCTAAAATTCGAATTTTATTTTTATTATTATTTTTAAAAAATAATAATAAATTTGGTCAAAAGATCAAAATACTCTTCCAAAATTTAATGGGTTTTACAGTAACAGTGGATTATTGAATTCAAAGCCAGGTGGAGATTTGTGATGATTTGATTTTGGCATTCAATATTATGACAGTCAAACAAGTTGTCATGACAGAGAAAAGATAATCATATAGATAATTAGTTTGGTTTTGACATTCCATATGGGCATCGCAATAGATAAAGAAACTTTCTGGAAGATCAAATTTGTCAAGACATTATATATATATATATATATATAAGTCATGACAATCAGAGAACCGCGTGAAAACTTAGAATTACCACATGTAGGCTTTATTGTAATGTAAAAGATCCGGATTTCTTTATTGTAATTAAGTGGGTAAATTAGTAAGCTTAATTATAATTAGAAAGTGGGTGGAGAGTCTTTATAGGTCATCTCTGTAATTGGGTGATCAAGCAATAGTTTCCTATTATAGAAAAGTGAACCTTTTGGGCACTAAGTGATTATTTTTAAGGACTTAGTGAAATATGATTTACAGTGTGGGTGAGTGCATCATCCACCTATGTAGCATACAAGAGGCTGTAAGTCTTCTGTAGAGAAATAAAAGGACAAAGCATATTATCTAGTAATTAGGCAGAGAATAAGAAAATGCAAGAGAGGTGGAGACAAAGAGTGAGTGTTAAACACTACAATTTGCTTGATTATTTTTGGGTTGTTGTACGGTACTTCTTCTTTGGATAAAGAGATAAAGAAGAAAGGTAGGTAGAAAAAATTAATGAGATAGAAAGAGTGAAACACTTGGGTTTGTCATAATTCTTTCTGAGAAAATTATTGTTGTCATGGGATGCCTTATAATCTATGATTATTTTTTATCAATAATATTGATGTGGTATACTACAATGGAGGTAGGCCGATTTATGCGTGAACCACTATAATTCTTGGCGTCTTGTTTATTGTTTTAATGGTGTTTTTTGAGAATGTGTATTCTATAAAATTGATCTATTTGGTGTCTCGAATATTTTATCGTGTTTGATGTCTGTCTAATCTCTCTATTGAGTCCATTATTTTTTTATCCTCAATACTTAATAACACTGATCAAGTTTTATAAGATTAAAGCTACTAGATTGTACAAAAAGATTTAGTTTCAATCTTTGATTTTTTTTTTTGAAATACTTTATTTTGTTGGGATAATATCACTTTTATATCTTATATTTTGACATTTTGTTTAATTTATATCTTACGTTTTGGTTATTATCAACATTGACTCTTAGATTTGAAATCTGTTATAAATTTATACCCTGACACCAATTTAGAGTAGTTAATTTACTAAAATGATTTAATAAACTTATTCTCAAATTAGTTTTTATTGATTTATTTCAATTTTTTAAACGGCTTCTTGATAAATTAACTGTTCTAAGTTAGAGTCAAGGAAAAATTTGTAATAAATTTTAAATTTGAAGGTCAATATTGATAATAACCAAGACACAATGTACAATTTGAATAAAGTGTCAAAATATAATGTAGAAAAGTGATATTATCCCTATTTTGTTGAATAAAATAAAAATTAATATCTAAATAAAAAGATAAATTAATCAAGTGACTTACTTCTTTTTTTGAGTGATATAAAAAACTTTTTTAAGGTATAAAACTAAATAATGTAAAAGTAGTGAACAAAAATTAATGATATTCTGAGAAAAAAAAGAGAATAAGAAGATTAGACCTAGACAGAGAATAAAATTTACATAAGTGGAAGAGAATAAGAATAGAGTCAAGAAAAAAACCAGTGAGAAATAGAACTTGAGGGAGAAACTCAATATTTCATTCAATAATTTATCATGGTTTGAAAATAATAATATTATCTAAAAAAAAAAGAAAACAAAGTTTTTTTTTTTTTAAATGAAGGAGCTAGCTATGCCCATTTATAATAAATACGTAATTAAAAATGCTAAATATTTTTACAAATTATCTTGATAAAATAACTTGAATAATGTAACAATTTAGGTGGCAAATAATAAATGGCTCATATTACTAAATATTGACAAATAATATAATTCTTTATAAGTTATTTTTTCATGATAGTTTATCAAGATGTGTAGCACTACTCATAAGCAATTAACACAATCAAGGAAAGTAAGCATATTTTAAAAATTGATAGAAATAAGTTACTCAAAATTTAAAATAAATAATAATAATAATAATAATCCTAATTACTAAAAGTATATGTCGGCATAGCATCATAACCGATCTAGTTGCCACTCTCTCTACTTGCGTCTCCTCCCAACAAAAGAGTGAGTGATGCTCCGCATGGAGGCTGGTGAAGGAGTCTTCTATTCTCCTTCTCTAGTCTTCTCTTTCTTCCTTGCTTATTTTTTATTTTTATTTTTCTTTTTCAGTAAAATCCAGATTTTAATCTGATTCAAATCTTAAATCTAAGAAATCTTTTTGATCTAAATCTATTTAGTGCTGTGTTTTTGTTTTCGTTTCTTTCAATGAGTATGAATCTTAATTGATGTTGGTCTTATATAATCCATCATGCTAAGAATGCAACCAAGAGCAGGTGTTGATGATAATAGATTACTGGTCCTTATTATTTGTTTTTCTTAGAGAATTAGAGTAATCCACATATTTGTTATTAGTTGTGTTTATGATCAATTTTTCATTTCCTTTCTTTGAAAAATTTGAAATTACAATTTTTATGCTTATATTGTAATTTGAAACATTTTGCTTCGAATACAAGAGTAATACTATGAGACACCATATTAGTGTCTAATACCACATGATATGTCAGTAATACTAATTATAATTAAATTTCATGGGACCATGTGGCACTAAGTTTACTAACTATAATCACTAGTAACAAAACTGAACAAACTGATACTACGTTATTGTGATGTTAGATACCACTGATGCTTCATAGCATTAGTCCAAATATAATGGGAAAAAACCCAAAATTCTAAAAAACAAAATTGTTATAGGAGAAAATATTAAGAGAAATGTTAGTTGTACTTTCGTTCTCACTTTTTATTACATTATTTAGTCTCATTGTTTGATACATAAATTTTACCATGCTTTATTGGATTATTAAAATATTAAACTAAAAAGTGGAATCTACATGTGAGATTGCAAGACTGAAAAGTGTAAAAAAGAGTATTTTTAACATTTTAGACTGTAGAGTGTAAAAAAAAATCTATTTAACATGGGAAATTAGGGGAAATATGCATTTAATATGGGAAATTTGATTTATACACTCTCAAAGAGAAACATATGAAAATATACATTTTCACAAAAATACCTTTAAAATACTAAACTTGGTTAAATATGCATGTTAAATAAAGTTGTTCGAATCTTCAAAACAAATTTGAAAAATCATGTTTGAAGACAACGTGCATAGTTTAAAGTAATTTATTACCAAATTTCGAGATATTTTAAGGTAATTTATATTTTGAAAATTCATTTTTAGTTTAATTTTTGCAAGGTTTAATAGAAAATTGCAATAGTTGTCGAAAATTTCGATAATTTTTGATAGTTTTCGATGAACATAACATTCTTGATAAAATTTCGATAAAAATGGTATTTTTGATAATTGTTGATAATATTTAGATGAAAGTGATATTTTGATTTTTTAATGGTATTTTCAATAGTATTTTGATAATAGTGATATCTCAATAAAAGTGATATTTTCAATATTATTTCTATATAGTATTTTGGATGATATTTATATGAAAATAGTATTTTTGATATTTTGATTTTGATAATTTTTGTCACTTTTACAGATTATAATAAAAAAGCTAATATTAACCTAAATTTTATTTTTTTTCACACATAAATTACTCAGATTATCTCAAAATTTGATAATAAACTTTTTAAAACTATACCAATTATATTTAAACATAGAATTTTAATAATTAATTGTGTTTGAGGAATAAAATATAAAAGAATTGAGATAAATTAAGAGGCACCTAAAATGAGAACTAATTATTAAGAGTAATTAAAAATTTTTAAATAGGTATGCCAAGTTTTATTAAAAAAACATATATTTAAATTAAACATATTTTGTTAAAAAATAAAACTTAATTAATAGCTTTTATTTATTATTAAAAAAAATATCACCTTAGATCAAATCTCCTGCCTAATAAGTTTTTACGCCTTCTCCTTCCCCAAATTAGTCACGTTTTTATACATATTTTACTTATTTTCTCTTTTAATATTCCTCAAATATTAAATAACGATAAAATGTAAGAGGAGAGAGAGTGTGAGAAACTCACAATTGAAATCGGAAAATTTCCGGAGCAAAGCAATCTCTAGACGCCGCTCTCGCTGGAGAATCCCGCCGTCGCCGGACTCGTAAGCCATCTATTCTCTCTGCTTTAAGTCGGCTGTCTTTTATTTTCGAACAGAAATTTATACGGAACTGAACTGATTTCATAATTGGTCAGTGCCTTGAATTAGGGTTATCCAAAGCCCTACTTTTTTTTTTTTGGGGTCATCGAAAGTACCCTCTTCTGTGGTGCTTGTTCTTCGTCAATGGTTGCCATGGACGAGGGTTTAAAGAAGCTTGAATATTTGTCCCTGGTCTCCAAGGTCTGCTCGGAGCTTGAGACCCACTTGGGGTTTGGGGATAAGGTTCTTGCCGAGTTCATTACCGAGTTGGGTCGAAACTGCGAGACTGTGGATGAATTTGATGCTAAATTGAAGGAGAATGGGGCTGAGATGCCAGATTACTTTGTCCGTACGTTGTTGACTATCATTCACGCTATTCTTCCTCCGAAGACCAAACCTGATAAGGGTTTGAAGGAAGAGAATGGTTCGGACGGCAAGAAGGGCAAGTTTCAAGCACTGGCCATAGCTGATAATAAGGAGAGAGCGAAGGAGCTTGAGAAGGAGATTGAAAGGGAAGCCCGAGAGATGCGTAGAGACGAACCGGGTGATGAGCATGAGGATGATAGACGTAGAGGTAGAGATAGGGGCAATAGAGATAGAGGCAGGGATCGGGACAGAGATAGAGATAGAGGCAGAGACAGAGATAGGGACAGGGACAGAGAAAGAGACAGAGACAGGCGTAGGGATAAATATAATGGGCATCGTAGGGACAAGGACGGTGAGGATGTTGATGACAGGAGAAGGCATAGGGATCAATATGAGAAGCATAGGGATTCAAGGAATGGGCAGTTCCATTCTGATGAACCCGAGCTTTATAAGGTTTATAAGGGCAGGGTATCAAGAGTAATGGAGAGTGGTTTCTTTGTTCAACTGAACGATTTGAGGGGAAAAGAGGGTTTAGTCCACGTTTCACAGATTGCGACTCGACGAATTGCTAATGCCAAGGAAGTTGTGAAGAGGGATCAAGAGGTATATGTGAAGGTGATTTCGATTTCGGGTCAGAAGTTAAGCCTGTCAATGAGGGATGTTGATCAGGATACAGGGAAGGATTTGCTCCCCCTGAAGAAGAGTTTGGAGGATGATTCTTTCAGGACAAATCCATCAGGATCTAAGGAGGAGGGGCCTGTGACTAGGACTGGTCTTTCTGGGATTAGGATTGTGGAAGAGAATGATATTGGGCCATCACGTCGACCCTTAAAGAGAATGAGCTCTCCAGAGAAATGGGAAGCTAAGCAGTTGATAGCCTCTGGTGTTTTGGGTGTTAATGAGTATCCCATGTATGATGAGGAAGGAGATGGGATGCTATATCAGGAAGAGTGTGCAGAGGAAGAGCTTGAAATAGAGCTAAATGAGGATGAACCAGAATTTTTGCAAGGGCAAAGTAGGTATTCTGTTGATATGTCACCTGTGAAAATCTTTAAGAACCCAGAAGGGTCACTGAGTCGAGCAGCTGCACTTCAGTCTGCACTCATTAAGGAGCGTAGGGAAGTTCGGGAGCAGCAGCAACGGACTATGCTAGATTCTATCCCTAAGGATCTGAATCGTCCATGGGAAGATCCAATGCCAGAGACTGGTGAAAGGCATCTTGCACAAGAGCTTCGAGGTGTTGGCTTGTCGGCCTATGATATGCCCGAGTGGAAGAAGGACGCTTTTGGGAAAACCATCAGTTTCGGGCAGAGGTCAAAGCTTTCAATTCAGGAACAAAGGCAAAGCCTGCCAATCTACAAGCTGAAAAAAGAACTGGTTGAGGCTGTGGCTAAAAATCAGGTTCTCGTTGTCATTGGTGAGACTGGATCAGGAAAAACAACCCAGGTTACACAATATCTTGCTGAAGCTGGTTACACGACAAAGGGTAAAATTGGGTGCACCCAACCCCGTAGGGTGGCTGCAATGTCTGTGGCCAAGAGGGTTGCCGAAGAATTTGGTTGTCGGTTGGGTGAGGAAGTTGGGTATGCAATTCGTTTTGAGGATTGTACTGGACCGGAGACGGTCATCAAGTACATGACTGATGGTATGCTTCTAAGGGAGATTTTGATTGATGAGAATCTTTCGCAGTACTCTGTGATCATGCTCGATGAAGCTCACGAGAGGACGATTCACACTGATGTTCTCTTTGGATTACTAAAGCATCTTGTGAAGCGGAGACCTGACCTTCATCTGATTGTCACCTCTGCCACTCTGGATGCAGAGAAATTTTCAGGTTATTTCTTTAATTGCAACATCTTCACCATCCCTGGTCGAACGTTTCCTGTAGAAATTCTCTACACCAAACAACCAGAGAGTGATTACCTAGATGCTGCTCTTATCACTGTCTTACAAATCCACTTGACAGAACCTGAAGGTGATATTCTTCTCTTTTTGACTGGGCAAGAGGAGATTGACTTTGCCTGCCAGTCTCTTTATGAGAGAATGAAAGGTTTAGGTAAAAATGTTCCAGAATTGATAATCCTACCTGTGTATAGTGCTCTTCCTAGTGAAATGCAGTCAAGGATATTTGATCCTGCTCCTCCAGGGAAGAGGAAAGTTGTTGTTGCTACTAACATTGCTGAGGCATCCTTGACCATTGATGGGATATTCTACGTTATTGATCCTGGATTTGCAAAGCAAAATGTATACAATCCAAAGCAAGGTTTGGATTCGCTGGTCATAACCCCGATTTCACAAGCATCAGCCAAGCAACGGGCTGGACGAGCTGGTCGTACAGGGCCTGGAAAATGTTACCGCCTTTATACTGAAAGTGCATACCGTAATGAGATGTCTCCTACTTCTATTCCTGAAATTCAGAGGATAAATCTTGGAGCAACTACGCTCAATATGAAAGCAATGGGTATAAATGATCTTTTATCTTTTGATTTTATGGATCCACCTGCACCCCAAGCTCTCATTTCTGCCATGGAGCAGCTGTACAGTTTAGGAGCATTGGATGAAGAGGGGCTTCTGACCAAATTGGGAAGGAAAATGGCTGAGTTTCCCCTTGAGCCACCATTATCCAAGATGCTATTGGCCAGCGTGGATCTTGGATGCAGTGATGAGATCTTGACTATCATTGCTATGATTCAGACAGGGAATATCTTTTACCGGCCCCGTGAAAAACAGGCCCAAGCAGATCAGAAGAGGGCCAAGTTCTTCCAACCAGAAGGAGACCATTTGACTTTACTTGCCGTCTATGAGGCTTGGAAAGCCAAGAACTTTTCTGGGCCATGGTGTTTTGAGAATTTTGTTCAGTCTCGATCCTTGAGGAGAGCACAGGATGTCAGAAAACAGCTCCTTACCATTATGGACAAGTATGATCTCAATCCTTCTATCTACATATTACGTTCCCTTTTCTTTTCTTGCTTTTACAGGCTTATTGTGTGGTGTATATCAATGATTCTATTGTGATATGATCTTGTGCTTCAGATGATATTTCATTCTTGCTTTTCTTAGAAAAACGTCACTAACTTTTTAAAAGCTGCATTTTCGAGTTATTTTTACCTGTGAATTGAGCACGTTGGTTGCTTTGCATATTCGAAAGAAATGCCATATATTACGATGCAAGAGTTGGGTATTGATTCATATGTTTGGTGCTTGAGGACTGAATTTTCCTTTCCCCCCCCCCCCCCCCCAAAATCATTTTGGTGTGGGATAAGAAACAGAGGAATAGGTCTAATGCAGATTATACGTTTTTTTCTAATCAAAGTAATGGTTTCTTTTACTGCCATTCATTGATTGAAAAATTGTTCAGCAGTTTCAAATCACTAAAGCAATTATTCTTGATCAAATTCTTTATTCTCACTTGCCATATTTATCTCATACTGGTGTTTTGTAGGTCAATGGCTTGTAGCTTTTCAACTCAATCCTTTTGCTAAAACATTGTCAGAGTCTTAGACTTAGCTATATGTGTTTCTGCTTGCATTAGTTCTTTTAAGAGAAGTTTTATTTGATTTTATTTCTAGTAGGTGCCACTTGCTGTAGAGCCTTGATATGCATCTTTGTAAATGACGCGAAGAATTAAATGACTGATTCTTTGTTTCAGGTATAAATTGGACGTTGTGAGTGCTGGAAAGAATTATACGAAGATCAGAAAGGCCATTACTGCAGGATTTTTCTTCCATGCTGCTAGAAAGGACCCACAGGAGGGCTACAGAACTCTTGTTGAGAATCAGCCAGTTTATATCCACCCGAGCAGTGCTCTTTTCCAGCGACAACCGGACTGGGTCATCTACCATGAGCTTGTTATGACTACAAAAGAGTATATGCGTGAGGTCACAGTTATAGATCCAAAATGGCTCGTCGAATTGGCTCCGAGGTTTTTCAAAGTTGCGGATCCTACAAAGATGAGTAAGCGCAAACGTCAGGAACGTATTGAGCCGCTCTATGACAGATACCATGAGCCTAACTCCTGGCGGTTGAGTAAAAGACGTGCTTGATTCATGTTTTCTTATGCTAACTGTTCATCTATTACCTTGTTTCTCTTTCTCTCATTTGTGTTTGATTATGATGAACCTGGACTCCGCTAGAATGCTACCTGAAGCAGAATGTCCGAGATTTTGGTTTAATAACAATAGTAGAAAGAGCAAATTTTATTTGCGCAGGTAGTTGACTTGTAATATGCTATCAGTGCCTACTGTTTTTGACGACCTTTTTCATTTTTTTCTACCTTTGTAAATGATAAAATGTAAATAACCCATAATTTTCATGTGCTTTATTACTAGTTTAGATAATTTAGAACCCTCGTTGGAAAATTTTATGGAGTAATGTAGGTGCAGGCTTCTCCTGCTGTTTTAGCTTACTTCTTCTGTTCTCGTATATTGTTACTTTTCCTCCCATTGATGAGTAAAGAATATTGTCTGTTGTATCATGCAATATTGGATTGAATTAAATTGTGAACACTTAATAGCGCTAGATCATAGGTCCAACAGTTAAAGCTCAACGAATCGAAGTGTACTTCAGTAACACTAGATTCACTGTTAACACCACTTCTGTTTTAGAACACGAGGTCTTTTTCTGTTCTAGACAAAGTAGTGGACAAAAATAGCGGCACAGCCTATTCCTAGCATTTTTATGTCAAAAGGATTGTTTCCCCCGTATAATTCACAGGATTAAATACCTTTTCTCAGTTTCTAAACGATTTAGAAATTTTTGTTTTAGTGTTTTGACTTTTAAGTTTTCATGTTGGTCCTTTGAACTTTCTTGTTCTAGACACTTGTCATTAAATTTGTAAGGTACAATAGTAAGTCTAATAATGGTCTTTAAACCTTGGGAAAAGTTCCGGTTCAGTTTTTCATCAGGCCTCTAACACGAAATTCTTGTTACTTGAGGAGATTTGACAAGAATGTTACCTTCCACTATTACACAGGGTAGTCAACAGACAACACGTATTTTAATCCGATTACCGTGGCGAATTTGAACCTACTATCACAGTAAAAAGTTCAAGCGTCTTACCAGGTAAGCCGCCGCCAAAACTTTCCAGCAGAGTATAATTGATCGTTCAAGGCCTTGTTTTACTTGTATGCCATTTGAGAAACGAACATTTAACATCCAAATATGTTTGCCTCCTTTTCAACCATTTAAACCGTGTCACGCTATACTATTTTCAAAATCATACAACTATTAACAGTTCAAATATACAGTCTTCTTTTGGCTCCTAACTCCTGCAGGTATGGTATGGGAATCTCAAGCCTCTTTTCACACTTGATAAATGAGCAGAGACTGAGGTATTCATATCTACAATTGCACATATGGTACTCAACTGGATATGCATTTGAGATGAACTAGTGACCTAACCAAGCTGATGGTATTGGCTGAAACTTGCTCTTTGCACAAGCCAACACATCATAGTAATCCACATGAGTGAAGCAGTCACGGAAATCTGTGAGGAGCTTCTCAAACACCCTCCATTGAACCTTGATCGATCTTGAATATGGATATGGAAGGAAAACCTGCAGAACGATAGTTGTGAGGATGGTTTAAGTGACTAGGACAAAATAGTAGCAGGAAAGCTCTGCTAGATGGACAAAAATTATTGTTTCGACGTACTGAGCTGGGCTATTCAGCACCGCGGTGGCACTCTGCCACTTTACATAGCAAACTGTACAATCATTGAGTCCCCATATTGTACAATGCAGGCAGATATGGGGTGTGGAAGGGTATGGAAGGGTATTATCAAAACATAGTATATTCTCTTACACAGTTCTGGATCTTAATTATTACTGTCATGTAACAGCCATCTAAGGGGAGGTATACATCTAAATCAGTTGCTCGACCATTCTAACTTTGTAAGTATGAGAAATATGATAAATAACCGAGAGAGAAATATACAAAGCTATTTATGTATGTATGCTCAGTTCATTGAGGGTCTTCTAAAGGTAACTTACATCACCCTCCTGTGCAAGACGTCTAAGTATCAGAAATGTGTGCTCATTTTCCTCTAAATTGTCAAGAACGGCCAGCCAGATTTGGGAAGCAAGCTCATGAGCCATGTCTCTTGATTTGCCACAAGCAATGAACTGATCTGTGAAAGCAAGCCATAATCTAGGTTTATAATTATTGCATGCACAGGCGTAATGGATCTACTATAAATGGGATGTTCCACTACAAACTCCCAGAGACAGCATTAGAAATAGCAACTACAAATACAAGTATTCTCATAATTAGATAATTTCATAATTATATCAAATATCATAAGCCACTCTTTGTTGAAATCTCCAGAGCAAAATAATGAATCACATTAACTGAGAGATGAAGGAAAGGATGCATACATAGATAGCATAGTGCATTTATTGATGCAAAAATCTTCTATAGGATACTTTATCAAATGGATGATGGTATATTCAGAAAGGGATTTATGAGCCTAAAAAGACACAAAATGCAAAGAGTTTTGCATATGACAAGGCAGAAATTCGTTCGGGCAAAGTAATCAGCTCAATTTGACCCACGAAAAATAATATCAATAAATTTCTTTTTCAATTATAAATACACAGGCGTTGCACCAAAAAGATGAAAATGAAATTAGAAGCCACACCAATTATGGTTCCGTGAAGTATCCCAGAAGGAGGTGGAACAGTGGAACGTTCAAGCTGCTCTTTTAAATACAAATAAGCATGTCCTACAATCTCATCAATTTCACCATCGAGAGAAAAAATGTGTCTGCTAACGTATAAAGCTGCAAATCTCCTGGGGAAAACTAGGTGAGGATGTCAGAATCTTGCTGCCCTTGACAAATTAGTCTTTTCAATGAGTTCAATTAACATAATGCTTGGAATTACACACATTTAGGTGAGAAAGTGTATATGATACACATATAAATATATTTATATATACACTCGTAGTGCTTGTGAAATAAACCAATTGTGAAACTAAACCTCAATATAGCAGAGCAAGCATGGGTCACAACTCACACTTATAAAAGAAGAGATTATTTGTATAATTAATTGATTTGCATATTCTATACTTGCTTTGATACCCGGTACAATTTAGCATTCTGATGCATAACTCGAATTTGCTTCTTTTGTCAGATGAACACAAAACTTAGACTAAAGTGGTATCAACACACAGGTTACAATCTATGCAAAGTCTAAGCTTCTTGCACATTCACGCTCGATAGTCACTAACTATGTTAATGGGTAAAAATTTCCATTATTACAGTAGGTCCTCAAAAATAAAAATAAAAAGTTGTCAGACCACCATTCATTTGTGGAGGGCAAAGGAAAACAGACCTAAAGGTAAATCCAAGCAAAAAAAGTCAATAATAAGTATCACAATAAATTAGGTCATACTTATATTTCATGTTTATGATGAGTTTAGGTTATCAATGAAAAATATTTTAAAGTTTCAAAGCTATAGTGATTGTTTCTAAGCTGCCAAAAAGAATGTGATAATAAACTTAAAAAGGAAGAAAAATATAATAAGTTGTTACTTCAGAAAAATTGTAATCTGGAAAAGAAAAAACCTATACTACAGATAGTTGATGAAAAAGAATGAAAGACTAGCAACGGAGAAAGAGAAAGAAAAAAGAGAGACTAATAAAAATGGTAAGGAGACGTGTAATATTACCTCTGGCTTAACCCTCGAGGGATAGGTCCAGGCCACCTTTTAGCATGGCTAGCAGAAGGATAGGTCTTATCTAGAGCAGCTCTCCACAAGCATTCTCCACGAAACAGGTTCGCCCACTGCCTTTTCACACAACATATTTGTGCCCATTCAGTGACAGGAATTCGAATGAAAATTTCAACAAGAAGGTGATCGGGAAGCTTTGCAAATGAATTATCATCTAATGGCAAAGTGTCATTTTCAATATTATTCATCATTAGAGAACTGCAAAAGAAAAATGATTTCTTGCAGTTAATACAAAAAGGGGCAATGAATTATGTAAAAATAAAAATCCAACTAGACCATGATATCTTTATTTATTTATTTATTTTGTCATAGAAGCACAGAAAATATGGATTACAGATCTTACGAACCAACATCCTTCAAGAAAGACTTCAAGAAGAAAGTTTCTATTTTCCAAGTTAAACAATCACATTTAGATCAATATTTCTTTAGAAAGGTAATCATTTTCCAAGTACTAAGCTTTGATTAAATTACAAATTGATTACAAACCTTCCATATGGCCATTTATGTCAAAGAAAAAGTCATATCCGGGTTAAAAAAAATCCATTTCTTACTGCTTATTGTGCAAAGAATTCCATTATTTTCCTCAATTTCCCTCAATTTTCCTCAATTTCCTCAATTTCGCTCTCTTCATTCACTCCGCCTCTCCATTACGGATTAATACACATGCCCTTATAGTATAAAATTTTGTTTCTACAGAAAAAATATCAGCATCAGGTGCTTTTATTATCAGGGAAACCAAAAATCATACGAGTCTCTTAAAATAATTTGAGAATAATGACAAGGAAAGAACCAGAACACCAACTAGCTTACTAATGCGATCTTTAAGGCTGTGTTCTTTCTTTTTCCTATATTATATAAGCCCGTTTACTAATCCGTAATACTCCGCAATGGGAATGGAAATAAGAGAACATTTAGGACACACGTTTTAGTTTTAGTGAATCCCTCACATAATTAGTAAAGTAAAATTTTGAAGGTATAACTCAATTTGTATTCCTTCTCATTCTTATCCTATTACGATTCTTTCAATTACGGATTCGTGAATGTGCCTGAAATGGCAAACCGAGCTTCATTCATTCCATGAACAAGTGAAGTAGATTAAAGCCTTAAACTTTTAGACGATAACATACAAAAATGAAAACCATACGAACAAAAACCCCAGAATTAGTAATCAACACTAAGAAAGAAAGAAAGAAACCCATGTTTCTCTTTCCTCAAATTAATCCAAAATCAGCTCAATTTCACTCAGAGAACATCAGATAAAAGACAATAATTTTATCCTAAAAACTGACCAACTGACTTGAACCCACTACAAGAAATATTGCTCTAAATGAAAATATGATGGCAAAACTTGAAATTCTCATACACAACAGTACAGAGAGAGAAATGCAAGCTAAAGATATTCTATTGAACAGAGAACAGTAGAACAATTGAACAAATAAAATGAGGAGACAGAAAGGGAACATAGCAGCAAAT
This sequence comes from Parasponia andersonii, assembly GCA_002914805.1. NCBI lineage: Eukaryota > Viridiplantae > Streptophyta > Magnoliopsida > Rosales > Cannabaceae > Trema > Trema andersonii. The sequence goes on from JXTB01000008.1 coordinate 351,125, forward strand.
ACCAGAGAGAGAGAGAGAGAGAGAGAGAGGCAAAGGTGAGAGCTTTCTCTTCTCAGCTCAGAATTGGAAAAAATGGATAGAGAAGGCAGAGTCAGTCGGCTGCCAAGACTAGAGAGGAGAGGGTCAGTTTCTTTATTTTTATTTTCTTAATTTTTTTTTTTTATTTTTGTCTCTTTGGGTGACAAATGTGAGGCTCCTGTTTCAGATGCCACCACGTAAAATTTAAAAAAATTGTTTTCATTTTTAAAATAAAAAATTAATAAACTTACACGTAGTAGTAACTAATAAACAAACAAACCCAGCAATTATTATTTTTATTTTTTGCTGTTGTTGCTGAAAACACGTGAAACGTACTTTTTCAAATTAGGAACAATAAATTAGATATATGGATATTAACTCTGAGAATCTAGCCAAATGTCGAATTGCTAATGTGATCTATCGTCATTGTCCTAAATCAAAATTCGGTGTGTGTGAGTCTGAGGCTGTGAACTCTGAAGTATACAATCTCGTCTTCCATTCCCTTTCGATTCTTCTTTAGATATACAATATGTAATATTTATGTATGTAGATTTAAATCAAGGGCTAACCTAATTATTTGATTCGATTTGATTCATTTTGATTGATAGTCAAGTGTGGTCTGGTACGATCTATCATAAGATGAAGATGAAGATGAAGATGAAGATGAAGACGGATGTGAGTGTGGGTCTGATGTTATTGATTCTCTCGGGTCTTGCTCCGTATGGATTCAAGGATTTGGATGGCCTTTTACTATGCCTGATTTCCCCTGGTCACCTCATTACTATCATCCTTCTTCTAGGTACCAACCATCTCTCTTTAAAAACCAAACCTAATTTAATTTTATGAATTACAATTTGAATTGTAATTGTAAGTTGTGGTTTAAGATATGTGTCGTGCTACACTATAATTAGAACTATAACCATAGTTATACTGATGTTCAATCTTATTGGAATTGATAGAGATGTAAACGATGAGGATGGACTCGTACAAATTGGGTGAGAGAGATGGATCGAGACTTTTTTGGGATATATTCGATGAGTTAATCCAGTGTTTTTTGCCTCATTTTATCCAATTTAAGTCTTACAATCATAACTGTTGATTTATAATCAGATAATCTAGGATAGATGACCTTACATAAGGTTATTTTATGGGAGCCTTACTAAAGACGAACCTTTTTTTTGAAAAAAATATAATGATTTATGGTGATTTTTTTTTCCTAATAAAAAGACATCTTATGAACATCTTCATTTTTCATTTCAATCAACTATTGAATAACATGAGAAAAATCTATGGCTATGCAGTATGCATAGAATTATGCTAACAAGTAAAAAAAAAAATTCATAGAATTATGCCACATTCTCTATTCTTAAATTTTTTAGTCATTTTCTCAAAAAGAATATATATATATATATATATATATATATATGTGCGCGCGCATATATACACGAGGGTTCCTAGTATTCACCAGTGAAGAGTCAGCCTAGGTAGGATATTATAAGCTCTTTCAAATAGTCAGAGTTTCTCTGATAGTATACCATGGCTTTGACGAGATTTTTGGCTTCTCTAGAGCTTAACATATACTACTTAAACTTCCTGAACACAAGTGCATACTAGTATTTGATGAGCCTTAGGAACA
>JXTB01000008.1:370687-407771 GCA_002914805.1 Parasponia andersonii
GGCCTGATTTCCGAGGCACCAGAGCAAAATGATCAGTAGATTTGTAAACATTTGCACCTATTATCGTCAAGTTTGAGCTCAGACCACCCTTTGGGGTTGGTTCGGGAATGACAAGTTTCTGACTCAGATGTAACGAAGATTTTGTGTGATGATGCAGGATTGGACGGGGAGAGATTTCTTTGGTAGAAGTAGTCTGGTATCTCACATTTTTCTTCGAGCCAGGGACCATAGACGGCATACTCCTTTCCATCTAGGCTTTCAGTCATAGTGTTTTTTAGCTCCCTGCAAGACATACTGAGATGGCCAATCATGTCACATTTGTAGCAGAAGTTGGTTAGGCGTTCATACTTGAGTTGAACCCAAGTCATGATGTTAACATCTCTGTCTAAGTAGAAGCCAGCCAAGAGGGGCTTTGAGAGAGGGACATCCACCCGGATTCTTAAGGACCCTTGGCCTTTAGTTGGAACTCGAAGAACCTTCCCACTTTCTCCCCAATAATTTTTGCATTTTCCTTAGGAATAAACATTGGAAGAAGTCTGCGAGCTTTGATCCAAAAACAAGAGAGAGATAAATCAGTTTGTAAGATAGAAACTTCTAGAGGCAGTCCCTAACTGTGGGGTCCGTTTCTAGATCACTGTCACATAGACGATTGAGTGGCAGAACAGGTCATAAAGGGGACACACCATCCGACACGTGCCCAGAGTAACTCTTTAAAAGTCACACGAGTCGCATGCGATACCGCATGGGCTGTCCAAGGCCAAGGCCGAATCCATTCCAGACCCTCGACGGTTCGGCCTAATCTAGTTCTTGTCTCGGTAGCTGGGGGTCAGAAGCCTTGAGGGTCTTCCGCCAGAAGACCATGGGAGGCAACGCACTGCTCTAGACCCAGACAGGGCATTTAATGCGATCCTGGGTAGGTGCGTGCATTGGGCAAACCGTCCTGACAGAATGGCAGTTTGTCAAAGTCTCGCCCCCGACAGGCTCGAGTCATAGGGGACGGCGGAAAGAAGGCCATGCCAACACAAGGAAAATCACGGTAATCACGGCCCGTGATCTCTGGAGTAAGTCATGACGAGAAAAGGTATTCGATCCTAGGATTGAGAGTCAGAAAAACTCCCAGTTTCAGGAATATATATACGAGTCTTGCTTCCCTCTCAAAAAAGGGAGAAAAAGCATATACAGAGAAAAACTTTATCTTTGCTACTCAGACTCAGGGATAAGCAACTAACTTAATCAACAGAGAGTTTTTGTAGATGGCCATCCTCACCTCTCCGACTCGACCTGAAGTCAAAAGCACTCTGGGATAGCAAGGATACGTGGACAGTTGGTAGATACAACGTCAGCAGTTCAGAGACACGTGGATAGCTGGTAAGAATCGTACCAACAGTTTGGCGCCGTCTGTGGGAACTGTTGAGCGCGAGAGAAAGAGTAGGAACCTTACGATTGTGCTCTCTCCTAACAAAAAATCATACAACGTCAGATGGCACCTTTAAGAATGACAATCAGGAGCACACGTCCCGACGCCGAAGAGAGCTCCCATGAAGCATGACCAGGTCTGGAGCAAAAGGGGGACCAAATGCTTGCCGCCCTAACAGAAGCAAACCAGAAGGCAGAAATGGCCCACGAGGCCGTCATGAGTTTAAAAGATGAAGTCGCAGAAGTACGCAGAGATAATGCCCACCTCGAAGGACTGCTGGTAAGCGAAGCCAGGAGCGGGCGAAGGGAAGACTTTGATGAAGAGGTCCAATAAGAATCTGGGGGCCAACCGCCGAAGGAAGTCCCCGCCCCATCCAGATCGCTGATGCAGGGAGAGTGACAAAGCCAGACAAGGCCTTTTCGGGCTGGAGCGGCGATGGACAGAAGATACCAAGAAAGCCCGGAAGGTGTGTTTCCCAATTGGAAATAAGAAATGATAGCGGAACTGAGTAAAACACTCGAGGCCCATCACAGCCAGACCCCCGATGATCTGGCAGAGCAAGCCGTACGAGAGATTAACTGGACGGTCTTCGCCGACTAGATCCAGCTGGAGCCTAAGCTGAAAGACTTCACAACTCCGACCTTCAGACCGTTCGAGGGAAAGACCGACCCCCTCAATCACATATACCACTTTCAGCAGAAGATGGCCTTGGAAACTAGGAATGAGACTGTGACCTGCAAAGTTTTCTCCACCACCCTGACGGGGCCGGCCTTATTATGATTCAGACAACTCCCAGAGAAGTCCATAAACGAGTTTGAAGATTTCTGCAAACTTTTCTTAGAGCAATATGCGGGCACCCGGAGGCAGCAAAAAACCATGTGAGACCTCGACCGGTTGGAACAAACGACGAACGAGTCTCCGAAAGAATACTTGTTGCGTTTCCTAGAGGTGATGTCCTTAGTGCACAACGCTGACTCAGCACAAGTCACGAGCTCATTCGTCAGGGGGCCTGTAGCCGGGATCTATGCTATCGAAGTATCTGCTTTTGAATTTGCCATACGACATAGCAGATGTCCAGGCAAAGTCGGGACCCACTGCCGAAATACGAGCTTAACACACCGATCGATGTGATCTACCTCCAGAACATGGACAAAGGCATTTTCAAAGATCCGCCCAAGTCCAGTGTACCTGAGCACATGAAAAACAGGAACATGTACTGTCAATTTCACAAAGATCACGGGCATGACACCATTAACTACCGTAGCCTTTACGCGCAGGTTATGATGGTGATCCATGCTGGCAAGCTGAAGCAGTACGTGAAGACCGACGGAAGCCAGTTGAAAGAGGATGCCGCCATGCCCAAAAAAGAAAGCAGACCCAGACTTCTTGGTCAGGAGAGCAGGCACTGAGGATAGTGCCGACTATCGTAGGTAGACTAGAGCCGACCTAGGGTCGGGAGGAGAAGGAAAAATGCTGAAAAAGACCGAAGAAAGGGTGAAGCGCCTGAGGGTGGATGGGCCATTCCGTCAACCACATTTCGTCAACAACCTGACGATGAGAGAAAGCTTCGCCTCAGCCGCCCCCATCGCCTTCACCCAGCAAGATTTGATCACGGTGCGCCTGCCCCATGACGACCCCTTGGTGATTAAGCTGCAGATCGACTCTGCGTTGGTCGGAAGGGTCATGGTCGATGGTGGGAGTAACGGCGATATCTTGTTCCTCAGCACGTTCGAGAGCATGAGCCTGAATCAAAACACACTCAGGCCGACCTGTCAGCCGCTGTTCACCTTCAACAGTACTAAGCTCAGCCCCTTAGGTATCGTGACCCTAAAAGTCTGCGCTGCGAGAGGTGCTTGGACGTGGACTTTGTCGTCATCGACTGCCAGTCCTCCTTCAACATCATCATGGGGAGAGGGTGGATCCACGCCATGCATGGGGTCACCTCTACCCTCCACCAGGTCTGAAGATGTCTATCAAGAGATGGTACTTATACGATAGACATCAAGAGAGACCAAGCCTCCGCGAGAAAATGTTTTTTAACCGCTCTAAGGGGAGCCAATACGAGCGCGAGCACTTTGACGGGGGACAGATAGCAATCAAAGGACCGCCTGCCAGCATATATGAAGCGGATTGAAGAGAAGTCTGACGGGCCAAAATCTACGATTGAGGAGCTAATGGCGGTCTCTTTGAAAAAAGCAGAACCGGCGAAGGTAATCTTAATCGGGGCTCTGCTGCCCGAGGAGGAAAAGAACGAGCTGTTGGGATTCCTTAGGCAGTATGAAGACGTCTTCGCGTGGTCCCACGATGATATGTCCAGGATAGACCCCGCACATGCCTGTCACCGATTGAACATAGACCCCAATTTCCTTCCGGTCAGGCAGAAACCCAAAAGTTCGCGCCGGAGAAAAACAGGATGATCAACAAGGAGGTAGAGGCACTACTGGAGAACGGCCTGATCATGGAATGCGTATACCCGTGTTGGGTCTCCAACCTAGTGGTGGTGAAGAAGAAAAATAGCGATGACCGTACTTGTATAGACTTCACCAACCTGAACAAGGTCTGCCCAAAGGACAACTTCCCCCTGTCAAGGATTGACCAAATGGTCGATGCGACGGCTGGATTCGATAGGATGAGCTTTCCGGATGCCTGCTTTAGATACAACCAGATTCCTTTGTATGAGTAAGACCAGATCCACATGACATTCATTATGGAGCGAGGTCTATACTGTTAAAGACGCATGCCTTTTGGCTTGAAGAATGTGGGGGCAACCTACCAGAGGCTCATGAACAAAATGTTCACTGAGCTGCTAGGGAAAACTATGGAAGTCTACATCGACGACGTGGTTGTGAAGAGCAAGAAGCTTCGGACCATCTGGGACATCTAGACGAATGTTTCTAGATTCTGAGGCAATACGGATGCGTCTGAACTCCAAGAAATACGCATTTGGGATATCCTCCGGCCAGTTCCTGGGGCACATCGTGAGCAGAAGGGGCATTGAGGCCAACCCGACCCAGTTGTCCTTAATCGCAGATGTGCAAAGACCCTCGACTATTCGGGAGGTCCAGCGCCTAACTGGAAAGATAGCCGCTCTCAACTGGTTTGTCTCCAAGATGTCTGACCGATGCAAGCCTTTCTTTCAGTGCATAAAGAGAAGCTCCACTGTTGTCTGGGGGGAGGAGCAGGACAAGGCACTAACAGAGTTCAAGCTGTACTTAAGTCATCCGCCTATCCTGGTTTCCCCGGCAGAGGGGGAGCACCTATACGCTTATTTGGCAGTGTCCAAAATAGCGATCAGCGCCGTATTGTTCGTCGAGGAAGATAGCAAGCAGAAGCCGATGTTTTATACAAGCCGCATGCTCCTAGACGCCGAGACACGATATAGTATGGCAGAGAAACTGGTCCTCACTTTGGTCAAGGCTAAAAAGAGACTCAGATAATAATTCAAGACACACTCGATTACTGTGTATACGGATTTCCCCATTCGACAAATCTTGGCCAAACTGAACCTATCAGGATGACTAACCAAGTGGGCCATCGAACTGGGGATATACGACATCAAGTATCAACCTCGAGTGGCAAAGAAAGGGCAAGTCATGGTGGACTTTCTAGTGGAAATCTAATCCTTCGGCGAGCTGCACAACCCGCTTCAGACATCTCTGCCTCATATTCCTTCAGCCTGGACCTTTTACACTGACAGATCCACGAACGCCTTGGGGTTAGGTATCAGAATAGTCTTGCAGAACTTAGCAGGACTCAGATTAGAGAAAGCTTTGAGGCTTGGTTTCCAGGCAACGGACAACGTGGCGGAGTACGAGGCGCTGCTGCAAGGCCTTGAGCTGGCTTTGCACTTCGGAGTAGAGAGCATCACAGTAAAGACTGACTCGCAGCTGATCATGGGTCAGGTTAAGGGAGACTTCGAAGTAAAAGAGCCGAGATTATACAGGTACTTCTCCAGGGTAATGGGAGCAAAAGCCCGCTTTAGCAGTTTCAATGTTGAACAAATACCCACGGAGATGAACCAAAAGGCCGATGAGCTAGCTAAAAGTGTATCGATCGAGGGGACGACCGGACACGCAGAGATCCTGCTAAAAGGCAAAATTACGAGAGACCTTTTAGAGACCCTCGCACGCTATGTGTTTGCAATTGACTCTGTAGACGAAGGGTGGATGAAACCCATCACCCAATACCTGGCATTGGGAAACCTGCCCGCGGACCCCTAGGAAGTGAGGTCAATCAGACTGAAGGCTGCCAGATATTCGATGGTAGGGGGACGACTGTACAGAAGATCAATGATGGGACCAATGCTGAGGTGCATAGGTCCCGTCGAGGCGCAGAAGCTGATGGAGGAAATCCACGAGGGAGCATGCGGTAACCACTCTGACAGACGTAGCCTCGCCCACAAGGCCTTCACGGCTGGATACTTCTAGCCATACATGATGATCGAAGCGGCCTAATTTGTTGAGAAATGTGACAAGTGCCAGAGGTTCGCCCCCCATGAAGCGCCAACCCGCGGAGGAACTCCATTCAAACATAACTCCTTGGCCGTTCGATAAATGGGGCCTGGACATCATCGAAGAGCTCCCAGAAGTCCATGGGGAAGAAGGTACGTTTTGCTGGCCACCGATTATTTCACCAAATGGGTAGAGGCTGAAGCCTACACGACCGTTAATATGGCAGACACAATTAATTTCATTTGGAAAAACATAATCTGCCGATACGGAATACCGAAGGAGATACACGCTGATCATGACACGCAGTTCCAGAATGCTAAGATTAATGAGCTATGTGAATTTTATGATATAAGGCTCAACTTCTCATCCGTAAACTACCCTCAGGGGAATGGCCAGGCAGAAGCAACGAACAAGGCCATATTCAGCAATATTAAAAAGAACTTGCAGGAAGCTAAAGACAGGTAGTTAGAAGAGCTACTGGCCGTTGTGTGGGCCCATCGAACCACGGAGCAGAGATCAATGGGAAGAACATCATTCGCCATAGTCTACGGTTCGGAGGCTGTGATCCCGACTGAGATTGGCCTTTCGATCCTTCGCTTCAAAGTGGTAAGAGACGCCTCACTGAACGAGCAGCAGCTAAGCCACAACGCAGACCTCCTGGAAGAAACAAAGGATATGGCCCTGGTCCACCTGGCCTCGTACCACCAGCAGGCCAGGTCCTACTATGCAAAGAAGGTTAGCACTCGTCGATTTAACGTCGGGGATTGGGTCTTGAAGGTCAGAACAGGGAATTTCTCGAAGCTAGACTCTAACTGGGTCATGCTCTATGAGGTGATCAAGGTGCTTGACAATGGCGCATATGTTTTGAAAGAACTCAAAACCGGAAAGAACCTACCAAACACGTGGAACACCCAGCATTTGAAAAAGTACCACGTGTGAGATGCATGTAAATACTGTGAGATAGATTTAAATACTTGTATTATTGAACAGCTTAATTCCAAAACAGGGCAGGTTTTCTGCTACACGAACTGATCCTTTGGATTGCTGTGAACAAGGGTCTGCCCCCAGTGCTAGACCCCACGAACTACTCGCGCAAACAAAAATCGTACTATGGGGATCACGTCACTCGCCGATGACCTGAGGAAACGTACGGAGAGGAATGAGCTGTGCAATGAAATACTTGCTAGCAGACCTCATCAAAAATCGTACTACGGGGATCACGTCACTCGCCGACGACCCGAGGAAATGTACGAAGAGGAATGAACTACGCAATAAAATGCTTGCCAGTAGATCTCGAAAACGGTCATACTATGGGAATCACATCCTACAATCAAACGTTTGCCGATGGCCCGAGAAAACGTTCGAAGAGGAATGAGCTGCGCAACCAAAAACTTGCCAGCAGACCTCGAAAACGATCGTACTATGGGAATCACATCGTGAACCAAATGCTTGCTGATGGCCTGAGAAAACGCATGAAGAGGAATGAGTTGTGCAACCAAAAACTTGCCAGCAAATCTAAAAAAATGATTGTACTATGGGAATCACATTGTGCAATAAAATGCATACCGATGACCCGAGAAAATGTACGAAGAGGAATGAGCTGCGCAGCCAAACTTGCCAACCGACCTTATCAAGAATCGAACTACGGGGATCGCGTCGCTCACCGATGACCCGAAAGGATGTACGAAAGGCAATAGGCCGCGCGACGAAAACTCGCAGCCAGCCCTCAAGGAATACTTATAGGACGGGAAAAGAGTTAGGCAATAACACCTCTTCTGGAGAGCACCTTAGCTATGCGAAAGCTAAAAGAAAGCGGGACTAGGGTCTACCCGTTGGAAGTAGACCTTCCCTAAGGAGCACCTTAGCTATGCGAAAACCAAAGGAAAGTAGGGCCAGGGTCTACCCGTTGGAAGTAGACCCTCCCTGAGGAGCACCTTAGCTATGCGAAAAGCCAAAGGAAAGTGGGGCCAAGGTCTACCCATCGGAAGCGGACCCTCCCCAGGGTCCACCCTAAGATTTTAGAAAGCTAGAATACTTGGAGATTTTGATAAAGTAAGAAATGAGCGTGAATGCAGCTTTTATAGAGGGGGAGCCGAAAAGTCTCTCCTAGAGGGGAACGATGCGAGGAAGACGGAAGCACTGGAATTTCATAAATCTGAAAAAATTCGTGACACGGGATAGCGTGCACCAGCTTCAGTAATTGTGGAGAAATAATAGTAAGGGGCCACGTGTACCTCTCAAATTGGAGGATTGGAGACACGATTTCCCCGCTTGATGGATGCGAATCTATCAAATAGAGAAATGGGGGCAGTTGTGGGACTTGTTTCTAGATCATATGCCACGTAGACGATTGAGTGGCAGAACAGGTCACAAAGGGGGCACGCCATCCGGCACGTGCCCAGAGTAACCATTTAAAGCCACACGAGTCGCATGCGATACCGCATGGGCCCATGGGCCGTCCGAGGCCAGAGCTGAATCCATCTCAGACCCTGGATAGTTCGACCCAATCCAGTTCTTGCCTCGGCAGCTGGGGGTCAGAAGTCTCGAGGGTCTTCTGCCATAAGACCATAGGAGGCAACACACTGCTCCAGACCCAGACATGACATTTAATGTAATCCTGGATAGGTGCGCGCATTGGGCAAACTGTATTGACAGAAAAACGGTTTGTTAAAGTCTCACCCCCGACAGGCTCGAATCGTAGGGCACAACAGAAAGAAGGCTACGTTAATATAAGAGAAATCACGGTAATCACGGCCCGTGATCTCTGAAGTAAGTCATGATGAGAAAAGGTATTCGATCCTGGGATTGAGAGCTAGAAAAACTCCCAGTTCCAGGATCATATATACGAGTTTTGCTTCTCCTTCAAAAAAGGGAGAAAATAATATACATATATAGAGAAAAATTTATCTTTGCTACTCAGACTCAGGGATAAGCAACTGACTTAAGCATCGAAGAGTCTTTGCAGGTGGCCACCTCCGTCTCTCCGACCAGATTTGAAGTCAAAAGTATTCTGAGATAGCAAGGATACGTAGACAGTTGATAGATACAACGTCAGTAATTCAAAAACATATGGACAGTTAGTAAGAATCGTACAAACTCTAACAACAATATGCGCCCGTTTATGGACCACGGGCAGAGATCTATGACCATTTTCTTGTCTGCCTCGTTGTCAAAATGAATGTGGAAAATGTTCTGATCATAGAGACCTACACTCCTCACCGACTACGAGTAGGAAAGATGCCAAGCATTAGAGATCAAGTCTTTGATTGCTCTCCGGCTAACAATATGCTCTCCCAGGATCTTGAAGGCCGCCAAAAGACGACAAGTATTCTCTGCTGTTGCCACATCTGGTTTTAGATTGGGTGTGGCATCTGAAGACTTTAAAGATGAGGTTTTTTGAATTATTGAGTCAATAGTCCATGAGATGTCGTCATTGGCCATTGTGGTTGGACAACACGAGGTAGGCAGATAGGGATCAGAATAGTAGAACAGACGAGACAAATTTGGTAGTTTAGAAAGGTAGAATAATGGTATACAAAAGAGTAGAATAATGGTAGAGACAAAGAAGATGGGAAACACGAGGAAGTAGGTGGGGGTGTGAAAGGTAGGGAAACGTAGAAAAAAGTGACCAGAAGATGGGATAATGGGTGAGAGGCTGATAGTAGGAGAACGATTGAGAGGGGTAAGGGGTACGGGGGAATAGTGTTTTGGCAGGCTCTACCTAGAGAGAGTTGAATGTCGACCTAACATGTCAGATGATTTACGAACGTCCTACAAATTCAAATTTCTAGTAATATCATTTGTGTTAACTATAATGCTTCTGTACTACACATTCATTGGCCCTTTCAGTAAAGTCATGCCAAATAATTAAAGTCCAAACAGTCTGTGGTGGGGTGAGCACATATATTGTGAGAAACTCATGCAATCTGGATGTACCTGGATATGGGTTTCTTGAGAGTTATAAACTACTCTTTTTTTAATCTCCTTGTTTTTGTTCATAAGAATGCATTGATGTCTTCCCTTATTTTATACTCTCGTGTCTTATTGTTTAAGATATAGACTAATAATGATTTGTATATTAATTATTAAAAGCTGAGTGAGAGAGAGATTCCTTCCGTAAAAAAGTAGGGATTGTTAGTTCCCTGGCAATGAAATTATTGCCTCTAAACCATAATTTATTCTTTTAATGTCCCTTTTTGTCCGTATGTGGCCAATGAGGCATTTGGTTTATCACCACTTTGGAGAACCTTCGGTATTTTGATGAGGTTTGTGTGTGTCTCTGCAAATGGAGTCTTTCCAGTTCCACATGGCCAGAGACAAGAATACTATTTCCCTTTCACCAAATTTCATTCTCCCAGAGGAGAATAGGCCTAAACTTTCACATGTATCAACTTTGGCCTCAATTCCCATCATTGACCTGAGTATTGAACATAACACCCAAGAGGGTCCTTCCCTCTTAGTTGAGAAGATATCACAAGCTTGTGAGGAGTATGGCTTCTTCCAGATCATAAACCATGGAGTCCCTCAAGAGTTGTGCAAAAGAACTTTGTCCACCATTGCTGATTTCTTCAGTTCGCCTCCCCAAGAAAGGTCTCAGTTCTTAACTACAGATTTCACCAAGCAAGTCAAAATCATTAATTTCCACCTCAAGTTTCAAGGCCAAGAGAATGTCACAATGTGGAGTGAAACCTTTAGGCATCCTTGGGATCCCATCGGAGATTTCGCTAGCTTATTACCCGAAAATCCTCCCCAGTATCGGTATGATGAACAATTTACTTTCACCTTAAGTACTAACACTAGTGATCACCATCGTTCATAACTTCTTGCTGGTATTTCCTTTCTTATTGGTATTTGTTTTGGGATTTTTCAAGAGAGGTTTTTGTTGAATATGCAAAGGAGATGGGTGAGTTGATGAAGAGGTTACTCGGGTTAATATCCCAAGGGCTTGGCCTAGAGAATGATTGCTTGCAAAACAAGCTAGGTGAGAACCCGATGATGAACGCACATGCCAATTTCTATCCACCATGTCCAGATCCTGAGCTCACACTTGGGCTGGCTGTTCATACTGATCTCAATGCCCTCACAGTCTTGATGCAATCAGAGGAAGTGAGTGGTCTACAAGTGATGAAAGATGGGAAATGGGTTGCAGTTGATCCGGTCCCAGATGCCTTTACTATCAATCTTGGTGATCAACTTCAGGTGTAGTATAAAAAAAACTAGCAATAATTCAAGCTTCTTCTTTATACTATAACATACTAGCAATAATTCAAGCAAGAAGACAACCCCATTAAAATATAGTTTAGTCCATCTCACGCATGACACCGCTAGTGGCCCAGCTTGTGGAGTCTTTACTTTTAAGAAATGCTTTTTTAAATTTTCAATTATGAATTTTGTTTCATTATGTGATCATTTTTCAGTCAGAGGACACAAGGGATTCTTAGATCTGCTTATAGTTTTGGTTATCATCATAACCTTTGTATGCATAGGTTCTAAGTAATGGAAGATACAAGAGTGTGCACCACAGGGCAGTAACCAACAAAATGCAGCCGCGAATATCGCTAGCTATGTTCTATGGACCAAACAAAGACGCTTTGATTGGTCCCATTGAGGACTTGATCGATGAAGAACACCCACCTCTCTACCGGAGATATAGCTACGCCGAGTTCGTCGAAGAATTCCTCAGGCAAGAAGGAACAAGGCGGATGGTGAAGGAAGTTTTTGAGCTACCGCGAAATGATCAAGAAATTGGGCCATTAACTACCGTTTGAGTATTAAGTTGGATGAGTTGAAAATCTTTTAATAAAAGAAGGTACGTAATCTGTGAGCAATAATCCAAGAAGCTTTTGGCTTTGGACAATTAGCCAAATCTTTCTTGTTTGTTTCGCGTTTGCTTTGATTTATTATTGAAACTTGATTTGAGCATGCAAATCACTTTCCATGGCCACCAGAAAAGTCAGATTTAACAAACATTTCTAAAATAATAATAATTAAAAAAAAAAGTAATTTTAATAAGGAGATTCTTGTTAATTGTTAATTTGAGTTTTACCATTTCAAAAATGTGCAGTGCTGATCTCTCAGCACGAATTCTGAAGGCCTTTGCAATTTTCAAGTAGAAGTGAATCAAATTCTTGTTTGTGTGATTCTACTCTTATTCTATTTGTGCAGCAGCTCTTGACCATTCACAACGAATTTAATTTTAAATCTTCTTGGAGTGTAACTAGGAGCGTTTTAGCCTAATTGGTACCATTGTAAAAGCTTGCAAAATGAAGTTGTTAGCTCTCTACTCGAAGATCTATACTCTACTTATAAGTTGTTGTCTTCTTTTATTTATTTTTTATGAAGAGTCTACTGATGTTTGATCTTCCTTTTTTTTTTTTTTTTAATTATTTTTAAATTAATTACATGATGCAGATGCAGTTTGTCCTTGTAGAGTTGTCGTATATGCTATAACCACCGAGCTGCTGGTCCAAATTGCTTTCATATTTTAATTTGTTTCTCTGGCGCCGGCCACTAGTGTGCCATTGTTCCAATTATAAACTGTTAGTTGTTTTGTTTTCACTTAAGCCAAAATTCCCCTCTCTATCTTGTCTAAATATCGATATAGTAATTGTCTTAAGCGAATACTCTCTCTCTAGGATATACATGTATGGTGCTGTTTGGTATTTTTTTTCTTTTCCTGTTTTTTTATTTTCAAAAACAAAAATGTGTTTATAACTAATATTTTTGCTTTTTGTTTTCTAAAATAAAAATATTTCAAGTTATGCCTCATAGACTAAGTTATATTTTATAGCTTAACCACATTAAATTTGTGCATCTTCTCTATTATTTTTTCCATTAACATTTTAAACGATATTTAGTGATTGCATGGGAGCATGTTTCTGCAACTAGATATAACACAAACTATCTTGTGTATAGTTTTGAAACCTTTGTTTCCTCCTTGTCAAGTTTCCCTTTAAAACGATTGCAGATTATAGACCGTAAATTTTCTGTTATGCCTATGATCATATGGTAATTCTTTTAGGGATATCGTAAAAAAATATCCTGAGGTTTGGGTATTCAGCAATTTAAATTCTAGAGTTTAGACTCTACAAAATAATAAATTTGAGATTAAGAATTTCTGAAAATTAATATTCTGAGTTGACTTTTTGAATAATTTTAACTGATAAAATACAATAATATCCTCAAAATTAAGAAGAATAATAAGGATTAAACTAGTTTTAGTAAAGAATATTATTATTTTTTTTGTAGGTAAAATTGGTCAAAATTTCTGTCAAGGATATTCATTTTCAGAAACTTTTAATTTCAGAATATTATTTGGTAGAGTCCAAACTTTAAAGTTTAAATTCTAAAATACTCAAACTTGAGGATATATTTTTTTTATAATTACTTTTTAAATCGGTTGGTGATTTCTTTATTAATCACTAAGTTCAATCATATAAACAAATCCAAATGCAAAAATATAATAATAAAGTATTCATAGTAATTATTGATAAACAATCGATAAAAAAAATTGTCTTACACTAAAGAGCTACCATGGAAGAAATACAAAACCCAACAAAGGATATAAGTAAAACTTTATGAAATATTCATCTTTATTCTTTGAAATTATTATTCACGACGAGAGTTGCTCTTCTAATTGATATTATGATAAATCTTTTCTAACAAGTCATATGCGACAAGATAAAATCTTCTATATCTAGATCTTAAAAATTTCATATTTAAAAGAAAATCAGAATAGTCCTAACAAATTTTTTCTTTTAAAAGTGAATAAAAAATACGAAGAAAAATATTTTGTTTGTGTATGAGAAAGTTAAACTACAAAACTAGTTTTTGTACCCTTAATTTTAAATGATGGTAGTTTTAGAGATAAATTAGTCATTTTAAATTAATTCATATTTACGTACCAAACAATTATGAAAAAAAATATTAAAAAAAACTATGAGGAAAAAAAAAAAAACTTTCTTTTTTATCCTATAATCCTAACAAACATAGATAGCCTTAAAGGGTAAGTGGTGAAGCTTTATTTGCCTTCTTTGGTCTTTATCTTCGTATCCTTAAAGATTCTTATTGTGACTATTTTGGGTCTAAAGGTGTCACCGTAATACTATCATAATTCTGGGGGAGAAACTATAATTTTATGTAAAGAAAAAAAAAAAAGGAGGAAGATTTCCAGTACATAGAGACTGTAAACATGGGTTTGCTAGGGTTTTAGATTGATTCAGTAAGAGAAGAGCCGCTCTTGCTCTGTCCGTCTCCATCCCAAGTTAGAAAGAGAAAGTTAGAGGGAGAAACAAGGCAAAAATGAAGACGATTCTCTCGTCGGAGACGATGGACATTCCGGACGGAGTCCAGATCAAGGTTAACGCCAAGGTCATCGAGGTCGAAGGTCCACGGGGGAAGCTCACCCGCAATTTCAAGCACCTAAACCTGGATTTCGAGCTCCTCACCGACGAGGCCACTGGCAAGCGCAAGCTCAAGATCGAGGCCTGGTTCGGCTCCAGGAAGACCAGCGCCGCCATTCGTACGGCTCTCAGCCACGTCGAGAATCTCATCACCGGAGTCACCAAGGGGTACAGGTACAAGATGCGGTTCGTCTACGCCCATTTCCCCATCAATGCCTCCATTACCAGTAGCAACAAGTCCATTGAGATTAGGAACTTCTTGGGCGAGAAGAAGGTACCTTTTTACTTCTTTTCAATTGGGTTTGCTTTATTTTTCGATGCTGGATTGCTATTTTTCTTTCGTTTTTGGAGTTCACTTGATTCGAATTGAAGCGGGTTGCTTTTTGGACTTCTTTTCTCCAATTGAAGGCTGATTTTGGTGAATAATGTAAGTTGAGATGCTGCTGCTTATGACACTGCGGAAGTTTAGTTGTTTGGTGATCACATTGCTTGTGGATAAACTATATGTAATCGTATAACGGCACAAAAGTCAATTCTTTTTTGAACTAAGAAATTTGGTGGTCATTGTGCGAAAGGAGTTGACTAACGTTATATATTCAAACGTTACATGATATAAGGGTTTGTGGATCTTTTGTGGGACAGGGTTAGATTCTGGATAGCTATTTGGTTACATGATGTAAAGGATTTCAATGATTTTTCCTTCTGTGTTATGGTTAAGGATTGGAGTCCTTTGTTGTAATTTCTCTTTTTGTGTGGATATCTTATCCGCTTTGTCGTAGTTTCTCAGTATTAATACAATTCTCATTTCCTTTCCAAAAAAAAAAAAAACTTTATATATTCAAACGTGACATCTTCATTTTGTGTATATAAATTCATCGACTGCAAATTATTGTCTGATGATCATAGTTTTATCATCCATTAGACTTGGATATAGGTACTAACTAGATAGAAAAATTTATGTGGAGCTTTTCTGTTCTTTTAGACTACTGTGCTCTTTAACAGAGACCTAGGTTAAGGACCGCATCAGTGCTAAGTACCTGAATTATTATGCCCATGGAAAGAATTATAAATTTGTTGGGGTCTTTCGGTTGTGAATGAGGAACAATTGATGTCTTTGCCTTACTGTTTAAAATTTTGTTATTCTGGAACAGTTTAAAAGTCTTTGGCAGTCTAATTACTGGTTACCGTTAAAGCATTTCATATGGCAATTCATTTAGCCTCCTTTCCAACTTTGTTGTGATTACAGCATGAAAGATTGCATATCTGGAACTGTATGATGGAAAATACTTAGACATATAGCCTCGTTTCATAGTTTATTTTACTTGAAACTGAGCCAAATATTTCATTTCTGTTTTAAGATTTATGACTTATTGACAGTTTGGTGGATCGTCTATTTGGTATATTAGCTCGCAAAATTGCAATGTCACTAGCCAGAATTCAGGGACTGTTTATCTTGACCTCTACTCTTCCCTTTTGGTGATTGCCTTTTGATAATTATGTGGTTTTTGCTTCAATTAGGTGAGAAAGGTGGATATGCTTGACGGAGTTTCTATTCTCCGATCTGAAAAAGTTAAAGATGAACTCATTTTGGATGGCAACGATATTGAGCTTGTGTCTCGGTCTGCTGCCCTGATAAACCAGGTCTCTGTTTTTCACTTTTCATACACACACACACACTCTTTTTTTTTTTTTGCGTATTTGTAGTCAGTTTTATGTATTTTTATGGCTTGGAAAGAGTAAGTTAAAATTTTCTATTCCTTACCCTTTTTTGTGTATTGTAGTCGCTAGTTGTTTATGTATTTTTAAGGCTTGGAAAGACATTAAGTTAGAATTTTAGTATACGCTTAATTTCTTTCACGTTTTGAGATTTCGCTATGTTTCTTTTTGTACAGAAATGCCATGTCAAGAACAAAGATATCCGGAAGTTTCTCGATGGTATTTATGTTAGCGAGAAGGGAAATATCCTTGAGGAGGAATGAAGAGCGAAAGGTGTGATAGACAATTTTTATTAGTCTTTGTGGGAGTAATTTTTCTTGATATTGATGGCATTGATTCTGTTTTATTTTAATTGCTAAGATCATTTGAGCAGCTCCCAAAAGCCTGTTTTAGAGAATGGAACTACAAATTTGTGTTATGAAAGTTAATTACGAGTTCTGGTTGTTGAAAATGTTAGCGTTTATCTGATGAATCTCGTTATGTTAAGTTGCTTGGTGGGTCGTGAGCATGCGGCTCTTCACCATCAAAAGTCAGCATCTGTTTTGTTTTTAATCTCTGTTTTTAAGTTTTGACCGTTCATTTATCTTATTGGTGAATACTATAAATTAATTAAACAATAAATAAAGGAAGAGCATTGAGTGGCGAGTGCATTAGTTGTTTTTTTTTTTTTTTTTTTTATTTTGTTATTATGTTTTTTTGGGAACTTGATTGAGTTCGTGAGTAGGTGCGCATGTGTTGAAGTATATGCCCTGGCCATGGAAGAAGGTAGAGAGGACATTGAAGTTAAAGTCTTTGCAATCGCTTCATAAATCATATATGAAAGTTCTGTTTATATGCCTATATTTGGAGTCCTCGCTTTTCAGCTGTTAGACCTTGGAATATTATGATCAAGAAAAATGTTGAACACATAAAAGACATGTATGATCAAGAAATCTTAGGTATTATTTTGTTTAGTTACTAGTAAAATTTCAAGCAGCCAGAAATACTTTCGATTGTTTTATTACCGACTCACAGAAAAAAAAAAAAAAAAAAGGGACCAACTATGGCACTGTTTTCCTTTGTGCCATTTGACCATTTAAGGGTCATAATTATTGATTAACATTACTCGTTTTCCCCTCCCCTTCGGAAGAGCAAAATCTGGGAGGACTAAAAGAAAACGGGAAAAAAAAAAAAGTAAAGAGAAAAGCAGGCAAGATTAGTTCGATAAATTGAAGTTTCTTCATTGGCATGGTTGAATGAGAAGTTCAGGAATGTTCTAACATTCCCGCAATAATGGAGTTGTCAGATGTGTCAAGACCTATATTTAGCGGTCAAGAAGAATGTCGCATTTGGGAATTTGGGTTTGGTCTTCAAAAGAATGTTTATGGTTTGTCGAGGCTACGAGAATGATGTCTGTGTCAAAGGGTTTAACATAGACAGCATGGGCTCTGTTCACTTGAAGAATCTGGTTTGCAATGCTAAACAAGAGCTCGTCATTTAGAGTTGCATTAATTAGGCAGAGAAGATAAGTCTTTCCTGGCTTCACCTTCAACTTGAATGTGTCCGCAAAGTTTCCACTATAATCATTAGATTAAACATTTTAACATCATTTAATAGGCATTTTGAAGTACTTAAGATGTCAATTTATGGTATTGTAGCTAATCACTTTTACATTGCAGTATATGCATAAACATGATGTTAGATGCGTGGAGCCTAATTAAACAGATGAAGATCCTTCAAGACAAAATATCTTTTGTTACGTTAGTTAGGAATATTTTTGGAATTTTATACATGTATATTAGTTCTAATTTTCTCCGCTATATAAAGGGCATTAATGTGTTAAATTCGAGCAATTAAGATTTTAGAGAATTCACATCTAAAAGAACATGAGGTGAGTTTTCTTTGTAATCATTCTTCTTTATCGTAGTAAATACCTGCACCAGTGGAAAATAAATGTAGCTCTCATATTAAGAGTGAACCATTATAAATCTATGTGCGTTTGTTTGCTTTTTGTTTTCTATTTAACTACTTGGATGGTAAAAGATTAAGCGCGTTAATCCACGACATATGAATCTATGATACCTTTGGCAGTTCCATAATGGGCCTGGGAACCTATTAGTGGTATAGGCATAAGAGATATTCGGCTTTCACCTGTTTGTAAGGCCTATCTAATGATTGGCATGGATCTACATTTCATCGCTCTCTTGCATATTCATGTATTTATATTAATTATTACATTTTTTAAGTAGAAAAATTGATCTAACAAAGACGACAACTTGTAAGCCGCCAAGGGCATTATTGCCTTCCTTAGACGGGAATCACCTGATTCTGATTAACACAATACAACCTGACAAGGGCTTTATGCCTAACCAACATAAAAGCCCCGGCCAAGTACCTTCCCACTCACAGAGCCCAACCAGATGAAATACACAATAATTAGCATAAAGTAGCCAACACAGTTATTCTTGTGTGTAAATTTTGTTAATTTTTATTATTAATTCACGAAAATAATCAGAATTTGTGCTATGGTCAAGATAATGAAAAACTAGATCTTATGGCGATTATGAGATTTACTGTTTATGTCTATGTGGTTTATGAGATTCACTATCTATGTGACATAAAAAGTTATGTAAAAAGTGACTTTAAGGTTGTTATTGGCAGGCTGAACTATAGTATAGTTGCAAACCTAGTTTGGAATATATGTATATATGATTTTGATGCAGCTCAAAAAGAAGAATAAAACTTTAGTTCAAATTTGATATTTATTCGGTGCACCATAAAATGCCACCATACATTTTCTACCATAATAATTAAGATAATCACAAGACCAGTTTTCAACCAAATAAGCTTTGGAGCTTACAAAAAAAATGTTGGGCTCATTTTAAATAAATATTTGTTTTCAAAATACGCTAGCAAAATCGTTGGTTTATCTATGGATACACCAAATATGACTTCTCAGATGTTCATTACTCTCAGCACATAAACTCACATGGATATATATAGTAGATATACAAAATATAAAAATAAATATATCAATAATTTAGCTATAAAAAGAAACGATTATTTATTTTAGACAAAGTGCAAAAAAAAAAATAAATTTCTCAATATATATATATATATATATATATATATATATATATATATGAGTCATGTTTCAATGGAGTTTTTTATTTTTTGCTTCATGGATGAGTACTTTGATTAAGTTAAAAATAGAATAGCAAGTCGTTTTTACCTATGACAATTCCTATTCCAATTTTTTTAGAGAATTCTCTTTCCATTGAATTAGGAATAAGATTTGGGAATGATTTTTTTAAGGAAAATAATTTGGAATGGTTTTTTAAGGAATTGCTTTTAATCCTAATTATTATTAATATTTTGAAATATGATTATTTTTTTTGAAAGTGTTTTGATAATATTTTTTGAGATACATGTTTAGTCTTTTTTTTTTTTAATTATTGTTTTAAGGATATCCACGTTTTCAAATTTTAGCAAATAAACAGTTAGTTTTTTTTTTAAGACCAAATACATGTTAATCATGATAAAAAAAATTCACGTTAGTTCCTTAAAAAAAATAACGTTAGTTATGCTAAAAAAAACATTAGTTCCCTTAAAAAAAAATGCATGGTTATAATTTTATTGTTTTCTTAAAATGTAGTATTTAATTATTTTATCTATTCTAAAATTATAAAAATGAATTTAATACATACTCATACATAGACTAAGATTATAAAAAACATCAAGTTTCATATATGACTCCTTATCAAAACAAATTTTTTAATGCTTGCACCTATTCATGACTCATGAGAATAATAATAATAGTAATAATAATAATAATAATAGTTCCACGGGCCAAGAAAACCTATTAGCCTATTAGACTTATTTTAAGAGTAAGAGAAAATGTTATTGGTATGACTACCTTGAGCCCAAAAGAGTTTTTGCAAATTTTTTCTAATGACATTTTTTGAAGTGTCAATACCTCAATCTTAATTCTATAGTTAAGAGATTTTTAATTATGAAAACACCATTATTTAAGAGTTTTTGATAGTTAAGAAAATCTTAACTATAGATCAAGATGTCTTTATTACTCATAAAAAAGTTAATTTCAAGAGAATACACAAAAAAAATCATTTTAACCCAAATTAATTTTAATCATATAATTTTTTCTTGAGAATAACGAGGAATGATTAGAACTAGTTGTACACTATTTTGATAATTCCGAATATTAGAAGAAGTGATCATGTAGAGTATAATATATTATTACTCAACAAAATAGCTACAACGAATAATATTTGAATCAAAATTTATTTAAACTGTTATTTTCCGCCGCCGGATGTAAGTTCATAGTTCTAATCTATTGATATATGTATGTTATTTTAATCAATTGATGTGAACTAAAATACTCGTCTATAGAACCATGTACAAAGTAAAGTTACTTATGAATTTCATTGAAAAATGACATCTATAAGTACTTCTATTAATCATATGTAAGTTTTTTTTCTCTTATTAATTTCATTTTACTTTAATCTTTTTCCAATATTATGCATTTGATTCAATCTGATGGTCTAAAAAGTGCCATGAGAGGAATTTTACTTCTACTACACTAAAACTCCCTCGTATTGCTACATTCTTCTTAATGATCATATGTGTTGTGAAGTTAAAAAAACGATTGAAAATTCTTTAAAAAAAAAAAAAGAAAACTGAACAATTACCTTGATTCAAAGACACCCGCCAGAGATAAAGGATGTGCACGATTAATATTAATCTTCTCACTGCCTTTTTTTTCTTTTTATTTTTATTTTTATTTTTTTTAAACAATAGGATACGTACTATATATATAATAGGCTACACGTAGATATGATATCTAAAGCAAATGTATTAATGATAAAGAAATAAAAATAAAAATCAATATGTTGTAAAAGGAAAAGAAAAATTGTACCCATATATTAGATAGTTGATTTTAATCGATATCATAAAATTGTGCCATAATTTCATTATAGTAAATCTGATCACTTCTCCATGCAATCCTGAGGTAAAGTTATTTATTTATTTATTTTTTATGAAGATGAGGATCCAAAACACCCATGAATGCAAGAACCTTATGAAGGCCAAAAATAAATCTCAAACCGCTTACCAAACACAAGCCTTGTCAAATAATTGAAGGCTACAGATCCTATATATTTCCTCACCACTAAACTTTTCCATTAAGACTATTGGACTCTTTGAAAATGGACTCAACCATGGACCTAACTTCCTCTGCCCGTATGTGTCTAAGAGCCTCAAGGCTCCTAGAAGAGAAGAGCTCAAGTGTAAAAATTTTCCTTACCTGCATGTAGTGAGGCCCATAGTCAGCCCAAATCAAGTCCATACCATCTTTAGAAATCTTAGCCAGTGGCCTAGTCCTGTGCCTATTTGTTAATTTCTGATCATTATCTTTGAGCACTTCCTTTGCCAATTCCGAGTTTGAAACGACAACGTTTTGGTTCGAGCCATGCCACACCGATATGATTGGACCGTAAGCTTGTGATAGCTCGAAATAGCTTCAGAATGTTGCCAGGTCTCATTTTTTATTAATTATCAAATAACTAATAAAAAAAGTGACACGTATGGGAAAAAAATCAATGACTATGAACACAATTGATAGTTATTTAAAAAAATATGCAAAAATAATATTTTAATCAATTACCAAATCATTAAATCAAAAAATAGTTGATTGTTTTATTAAAAAGTATTTTTTTATAAAGCACGTGAAATGAAAAAAAAAAAAAAAAAGAAAGAAAGAAGGTGCTTGATGACTATTAACACAATTGATAGTTAATAAAACAAAATATATGCAAAAATAATATTTTAATCAATAATCATCAAATCATTAATCAAAAACTGGTTGATTTTTTTTTAATTAAAAAGTAATTTTTTTGTAACAGACGTTAAATGAAAAAAAAAAAAAGGAAAGAAAGAGACAACTAAAAATAATACACATGACAAACAAAATATAAGTCCAAATTGTTCACTTGTCCAAATTGTATCGATATATTTCTGAAAATAATACACATGAAAGGGAATGAAATAAAAATATAGGAATCAAACATGGAATGAGAGTGTAAACAAAAAAAAAATGGAAAGATGATTGGAAAAAAAATTTAAATATATATATATACACATGTATTAATTAGATTTTTCTTTTTTTTTTTATAAAATTACTAATATTACTATAACCATTAGATTAAAATCTAATAACCCAAATTAGAATACCTATCTATAGAATAAAAACAAAAAAACTCAATTGAAACATCACTATATATATATATATATAGTGCATTACTGCACAACCTTAACGACCAATCAAATTTCAATAAATAGATACATTTTCTTGAATAACATTTTCTCAGGGATAAATAGTAATTTTATTCAAAAATAAACTTGATCTAAAATTACTCCCTAAGTTCAAAAAGGCCAAAATGGGGTTTGACAAATAAAAAGGGGACAAATTCATAAATACATGTTTTTAAAACCATATTTTCATAAATACTCATTTTTTATTTTTATTTCATAAATACTTGTTTTTATATTTTTTTGAAGAAGTGTACACGACTACTATTTTACATGATATGTATATTGTGATATACATTTCATACATTAAATATATACTGTGGTCTATATTTCATGAATAAAAATTACATTAAAAATTAGCAAACATTTTTAAATATATACTATTCATATTTTATACATAAAATATATACCTCATGGAAAAAATTTGTATTGTAAATGTGGACCACCCATATTTTGCATATGAAATGTGCACCAGAATAATAGATATTGTTGAAAGAAAAATTAAAAACGGATATTTATGAAAAAAGTTTTAAAATACGGGTACCAGATATAAATTTCTCATTAAAACTGCTTTCAAATTTACAAGTAAGAAAGGAGCCGAAGTAAAGAGTCCAATCATCAAAATTATCCCATGAATCTTGACCTAATATTGTCGAACTTTGGTTATAATTTAATTTGGCCCACTGAACTGAAGAACAACTGTGAGGTCTTGTGGGGTTGAAGATTAGATATTAATTTAAAAGTGGAGCCAAAAAAAATTATGAAAATAGGCCTTGTAATTTTTTAAAAATAATTAGAAAAATACGTTGGATTCTATTTTTCAGATACAATACAGTTTTTATTAGAAAAATGCCATTTTTTGGAAAATATTTAGAAAAAAAATATTATTTTTAAAAATAGTTACTAGTAATTAGTAATCAGTTTTTGAGTATTAGTAATTAATAACTAAACATATTTATAATTGGTAACTAGTAACCATGTTAAAAATAGTATTTTTCTAAAAACTTTGCAAAAACTAATATTTTTTCTAATATAAATTGTAATGAATTGAAAAGAAAAATATCAATCTCCATATTTTTGTAATTCTTTTTGGTTTATATATATAAAAGTAATATGGATCATATACCAATTAGGTTATGTTTGGTTTAATGGCATTGATATTGGAATAGAAGGACAATTCTAATAAAAATTTATTTCTTTATTTGGTTTAACAAAATAAAAAGTATGGAAATAACTATTCCACTGGAATTGTTATTCTATCAAATGTTGGAAATTGACACACTTAGGAAAAAAATCATACATACATTAAAACTATGGAAAATACATGATCACATTATAAACGCAGCAGAAAAGTTGCCAGATTTAGGTTTTAAAACTTTCATGAAAATAGTTTTCATAACCATAGAATATACATATATCAATTACAAGATCATGTATAACATAAATCAAATCTAGATGCATAAATTCTAAAGATGAGATTGAGTTTACTTTTTTTTGTATGCTCCTTCTTGATCTCTTTGTTGATAGTGATCAAATCTCTAACTCTAGTTCTTCTTGTATATATTCTTACTCTTGGTTAATGCGGCAAATGGATACCAAGTTAAATATTTCATTGGAGAACGATCAAGAACTTCTTCTTAATCTTCTAGTCATAGTTGTTTGAGATGAACACGTGAAATTTCTAGAAAACTATTTTCTTCTCTCTAGGATAAGTATGGCCGAATTGCAGAGGGACTTTAGTTTACTATGCTTGGCTAACTGCCTCTCTCTCTTTCTCTTTGTGGCATGTTGCACTAGGATATGGGTATGCAATTTTTTTTCCCTCTCATGTATCTTATATATATGAGTCCCCAAAACTATTAATCTCAATTCAACTAGGATTGGACTTGTTCTCTAATTTGAGTTTTGGATGTATTTTTATAATATATCCAACTCATATAATGACGAAGCCAGGAAATTTGTTTAGGGGGCATATACTAAAAATATTTTTAGCTAATTTTGAAACACATTAGTCAACATAGACTACTATAGAATTAAAAACAAAGATATTTAAAGTGAGTCTAAAGAAAAATTTTCTAAAGTATGGGTAAAATTTAGTACTTCAAAATAATATAAAGAAAGTTCAGAATTTTAAAAAGAATTAGTAGGTCATATTAGGGACATTATTGAATATATATATATATATATATACATTTATCTGTATATATAAAGGGGCAAAAACTATAATTATAAAATTCAGGGGGCAAATTAAGGATAAAACTGAAAATTTAAGATAAAATAAAGGTAAAAAAATATATTTTTTAAAAAATGAGGGGTGGCCACCACCCCCTTAGGCCTGAAGTGGTTTTGTATTTGAACTCATGTAACTTATTTATAAAAATACTAACTTTTGTATAGAATTATTATTTTATACCGTTTCATGAAACTAATTTCATAAGTATCACCAACCAATTAATGAATTTTATTGAGTTAGACAAGCGACCTAATAGATCTAAATAATCTAAGCTCTAATAGTATGATAAATACACAATAATTCTTATTATGGTATTTATATAAATATAATTAGTAAAAGAAACACTTCATTAAAGACCTAATATTGCACTCTTAGATTAAATATCATGCATTTTTATAGATATTTAATCAACTAGTCTTGATTAACCAATCTATTTAGCATATTCTATACCACATGTAAAATCCATATATAATGTCGTAGTTAGATAAGTGAAATTAACGTAATAATCTTCCAACACATATTTATTCTTAAGTTACTATATTTCTATCAAGGAACAATGTTGTCAATAATTTTGTTCTCAATGGCCATGTAGACAAAATTATCAACTAGTTCATAAAATGAATACTAAGATCCTAGATTTAATTATTCCATAAATCTTGAAAGACCTTAAAGTGGCATTAATATATAATGTCCTCGACTATTTAATGTTCCATTTAATTCATAACTTATAACCTTCAATATACTAGAGTTAACCTCTAATTTCATAGAGATTAGTCTTTTAACAAATTAAAAGGCTATAACTCATGAAAGCAAGTTCAATCAAATATCAAAGACTAAGATCTACATGAATTAGTTTGTAAAAATACTAAGTATTGAATTCTGACACTCTAATTCTTTATATTACTTAGTCCAGTTTAATACATATAAATTATTTATATTGTATTAGCGTTTTTATCAGAAGCCAGATACTTCAATAATTTGAGACACATTATTTTTGTTGAGATAGATAAATACTACAATCTTTAGAAAATAAAATATTCCATCTTTATTTACATATTGTGAACTAGTTAATTTGGACTTAGATAAAGAAATAAGTTTCCATATAATTAACACTTAATCATGTTTGTTTCTTTATATACAAATAAAGTTTTTTTTTTCATATAAATAAAATATTCAACTAAGACAGTTTAATATAACAAATATCATAATTGCATATCGGAGAAAATTGATTACGCTAAAAGAGTAAAATTGGAAATCTCTTTTAAGAGAAAATATCCCAATAATATGGGTAAATTTTAATTTATAAACTAGACCAGTGAAATAGTTATTCCATTCCAATATAAAATTTTAAAAGTTATATTTTCCAAATTCATTTCAAATATTTGAAATATTTACCCTCATTTAATATCCCCTATACGTTCTTTACCGTTTCTCCCTATGGTTGACAAAATATTCCCTGCCGTGGAAAGATCAACGATTGAACAAAGATCAATTCTTTTGTATCAATCGTTAAACAGCACGTCAAAACTGTATTGCCTTTTTTTAAAAAAAAAATTGCTTTGTTGTTCATATAGATTATTCTATTATACGAAATCCATTTTAATTGTTCAAATATTTTTTTTCCATGAATACTTTTTTTTTTTGATTGATATGAATTTTTGTTGAATATATATGGCATCAAGACTTTTCAATAAAAGAAAAGTCAATAACACATGACACAAGTACTACCCGTATATAATTTTTTTTTGGCTAAACAATATAGATTTTTTTTGAATATAAATTTAGAGAAAATAGAGGAGATAATGGTACTTTAAAGAGAATTTTTTTAATAATATAAGATATATAGTGGAAATAATTGGACATAAATATAATTAAAAAATTAAAAATAAAAATGTAAAGAGAGGATTTTGAGTAGCACAGACAACATGCCATGTAAACGTACACAACAATATAAAAGTTCTTCTTGAAAAATTTAAGTCATCTTAATTCATAGTGTTAACTAATAATTTTATTCAAATGCAGTATAACAACAATGGTAATTACTATATTTTAGTATACTGAAAACATAAATTAAAGATTAAAACTAATACTTTGTAAAATAGTAATCATTCTATTCCAATTCAGATAGTACTAATCAAACATAATACATGATTCAGATGCTAGTTCCAACAAAATTCACATGATAATTATTTACGTTTTTAGTATTAATTGAGAAATGCTATTAATTATCATGTGTATTAATTTGACAAGATCTTATTCATCAGGCTTATATATAGTGGAATTCACGTGAGTTCTACTTCAATGACTGACCGTAATATTTTTCTCTTAGTTGATGACGTTTACCACCAAGATTCGATTCGATGCTTATTAGGAGTCAGATCTAATGGATTTTTTTTAAAAGAGAACAGAGTTTTAAATAATGACATTTACTTATTATAAATTAAAAGAAAAATTTATTACTACTTAATTCCTGTTGAACAAATCAATAATTGCAGCTCACTAACCAGCCGCAATAGGAACAGTGAAAAGGCAGCCGCAATAGGAATAGTAAAAAAGGAAGCTGTAATAAGAATAGTAAAAAAGGTAGCCACAATAGCAATAGTGAAAAGAACTGCCGTAATAATAATAGTAAAAGATGGTGTTCACACCACTTTTTAAGTTCTATAAATACGGGAGGCTTCACCATTTGTTTTGCATCCCATTCTAAATCCTTTTTCTTTCTAAGAGAGAATTTAAGCCTAAGAATTTTTCTTAGTGTCCCACTTGTTTTCTCCTAAATTGTTTAGAGAGAGTGTTTTCTCTTATTTCAAGAGAGAGATGTTCATTTGTTCTCTCCTTGTATTTAGAGAGAAGTGAGTTGTAATCTCCTTTTCATAGTGAAATTCTTCACCGCCTTATTTGTAGACGTAGCTTAAATTGGGTGAACCACGTTAATTCTTTTGTGTGCCTTATTTTTTCATTTTACCCAAATTTTCTCAACTCGTATTTTAGCTGTGTGTTATCACTTCGGTAAAGCTGATCTCCTAGCAGTGGTATCAGAGTCATTAGTTGGAGTACTATTCACGTATATGGTACTGTTCTCGCATAGTGAAACAGTGGTAATTGAACAAATCGTGGTGAACAAAAATGGTGGCAAAATTCGATATTGAGAAGTTTAATGGGAACAATTTCTCTTTGTGAAAAATAAAGATAAAGGCAATCTTGAAAAAAGATAATTGCCTAGCAGCAATTGAGGAAAGGCCTACTGAGATTATTGATGATAAAAGGTGGGACGAGAAGGATAGCAATGCTGTCGCTAACTTACATATGGCACTAGCAGATGAAGTCCTGTCGAGCATTGAGGAGAAGAAGTTAACCAAGGAGATATGGGATACACTGACAAAGTTGTATCAGGCCAAGTTGCTTCACAACAAAATTTTCTTGAAGAGAAGGCTTTATACCCTTTGGATGGCAGAATTAATAACGGTGACCGACCATATCAACACCTTCAATACTTTATTCTCACAGCTCACAATAATAGAGCATAAAATAGAAGATAATGAACGTACAGAAATCTCACTTCAGAGTCTACCTGATTCGTATGATCAACTCATCATAAATATGACCAGCAATACTACAACTCTAGTTTTTAACGATCTTACAGCTGCTGTTCTCGAAGAAGAAAATCGGCGTAAGAACAAGGAAGACAGATTAACAAGTTCACAGTAAGTAGAGGCTTTGACAATGAGAGAGAAATCAATGGAACGTGGCTCCAGTGGGAGTTAGAGTCATGGTAGATCAAAGTTAAGAAGTAAGAAGAATATCAAGTGTTATCACTGTGGCAAGAAAGGGCACGTCAAATTGGCAAATCAAGAAGAATGGTGATTCCAGAGAGAAGGACCCCGAGTCATCAAATGCTCAGGGGAATATTGCAAATACTTCAGATGATGGAGAAATCCTGTATAGTGAAGCAGCAACAATTTCTAAGGACAGATGGCAGCTCACTGATGTTTGGTTAGTGGATTCGGGAGCAACATGGCACAAGAATTCTCACAGAGAATGGTTTCACACATATGAACCTGTCTCTGGAGGATCTGTATTCATGGGTAACGATCATGCCTTAAAGATCGCTGGGATTTGTACTATCAAGATAAAGATGCACGATGACACTATTCGTACTATTCAAGAGGTGCGACATGTGAAGAGCCTGAAGAAAAATCTATTATCTTTGGGACAATTAGATAACCTTGGTTGCAAAACTTGTGTCAAGAATAGGATCATAAAGATTATGAAGGGCACGCTTGTAGTAATGAAGGTGGAGAAAATCGCAGTGAATCTATATATACTTAAAGGAGATACACGGATGGAAGCGGAGACATTAGTTGCTTTAACAACTTCTGGAGAAGAAGCATCGTAAGCTTGGCCATATATCAGAACAAGGCTTGAAGATTCTCTCTAAACGAAGGTTGCTTTCTGGTCTCACAAAGATATCTTTACCCTTTTGTGAGCATTGTGTCACAAGCAAGCAACATAGATTAAAGTTTAACACATCCAATTCTAGAAGTAAAAAAGTTCTAGACTTGGTTCACTCTGATGTTTGGCAAGCACCGGTAATGTCCTTAGGAGGAGCTAGATACTTTGTATCTTTTATTGATGATAACTCCAGGAGATATTAGGTATATCCTATCAAGAGGAAGACAAATATATTTTCAGTCTTCAAAATATTCAAAGCACAGATAGAGCTTGAATTTGGAGAAAAGATCAAGTGTTTAAGGACAGACAATAGAGGAGAATATACAAGCAATGAATTTGATAACTTCTGTCAACAAGAAGGTATTAAGAGGTAGTTCACAGTGGCGTACACTCCTTAACAAAATGGAGTGGCAGAGCAGATGAACAGAACCTGGTTGGGAAAGAACAAGAGCAATGTTGAAAGCTGCAGGTCTATCCAAGACACTCTGGGCAGAAACAGTCAAAACTGTCTGTTATGTGATTACTCGATCCCCATCAACAGCGATTGATCTGAAGACACCGATGGAGATGTGGACTGGTAAGCCAGTTGATTATTCTCGCTTACATATATTTGGATGTCCTGTGCACGTGATTTACAATGCTTAAGGAATCACAAAATTGGATTTAAAGTCCAGAAGGTGTGTACTCTTGGGATATGCTGATGGAGTCAAGGGATATCGCTTATAGGATCCCACTGCCATAAAGTTATCATCAATAGAGATGTGATATTTGTAGAGAATAAACTGCAAGAGAAGGGAGATGATAACATACGAGAAATTACTACAGTTTAGGTAGAAAAGAATACTGAATATTTAGATTCTTTTGAAGTGGCACCAGAGTACGAAGTAGAAGAACTAGTCAAGGAAGAGGCTTCTGAAATTTATCGGTCAACTCGTGAGAAAAGAATACCGGCATGGCACTTGGATTATCTTACTGAGAGCAATATTGCATACTGTCTTCTAACAGAGGATGGAGAGTCAACAACTTTCCATGAGGCTACCAAAGCCCCGTATGTATCCCTATGGATGACAGCAGTGCAAGAAGAGATTGAAGCCCTTCATAAGAACAAGACATGGGATCTTGTTACGCTACCACAAAGAAGAAAGGCTATTGGTAACAAATAGATTTACAAGATCAAGTGTGATAGCAATGATCAAGTGGGGTGGTATCGTGCAAGATTGGTGGTAAAAGGATATGTTCCAAAAGAAGGTATTAACTTCAATGAGATATTTTTACATGTAGTTCGACTGACAACAGTGAGAGTGGTTTTGGTAATGTGTGCTACGTTTGACCTACATCTAGAGCAGCTAGATGTGAAAACTACTTTTCTTCATGGAGAACGTGAAGAAAAGATTTATATGCTCTAATTAGAAGATTTTGCTGAAATAGGCAAGGAGAACTTGGTTTGCAGGTTGAACGAATCTCTATACGGTCTCAAACAGGCGCCGAGGTATTGGTATATGAGGTTTGATTCTTCATCATAAGCCTTGGGTACAACGGACTCAGTTCAGACCACTGCACGTACTTCAGGAGATTTGATGAAGATAGTGATTTCATTATCTTATTGTTGTATGTGGATGACATATTGGTAGCGGACCCCAACAAAGGCAGAATCAAAGAATTGAAGGCACAGTTAGCTAGGGAATTTGATATGAAGGACTTGGGACCAGCAAACAAGATTCTAGGGATGCAAATTCACCGAGATAGAGGTAACAGAAAGATTCGGCTTTCTCAGAAGAATTATTTGAAGAAAATCTTGCGCCGCTTCAATATGCAAGATTGTAAGTCGATTTCTATCTCACTTCCTGTTAACTTCAAGTTATCCTCTAGAATGTATCCTAGCAATGAAGCAGAGAGGATGGAGATGTCTCGAGTACTGTATGCATTAGCAGTGGGAAGCCTAATGTTCACTATGATATGTACAAGACCAGATATTGCACAAGCAGTGAGAGCGGTTAGTCGATATATGGCAAATTCTGGTAGAGAGCATTGGAATGCCGTGAAGAGAATTCTGAGATACATGAAAGGAACCTCAGATGCTTCATTATGTTACGGAGGATCAGAATTTACTGTCAGAGGATATGTTGATTCGGATTTTATAGGTGATCTAGACAAACGAAAATCTACTACAGGCTATGTGTTTACTCTTGCAAAAGGAGCTGTAAGCTGGGTTTCGAAATTGCAAACTATTGTGGCTTTATCTACAACAGAAGCAGAATATATGGTAGCTACACAAGCTTGTAAAGAGGCTATTTGGATTCAAAGATTATTGGAGGAGATCGGGCACAAATAAAAAAAGATTCCTCTATTTTGTGACAGTCAGAGTGCCTTGTATATTGCAAGAAATCCAGCCTTTCATTCCAGGACAAAGCAGATTAGCGTCAAATATCACTTTATTTGAGAAGTAGTAGAAGATGGAAGTGTAGACATGAAGAAGATTCACACAAAGGAGAACCTAGCAGATGCTTTAACCAAACCAATCAACACTGACAAGTTCCAATGGTGTAGATCCTTATATAGCCTAGCAGAAATATAAGCAGCATGAAGAATTGACAAGGGAAAAAAAGAGAGATTCATCAAGTGTGAAGACATGATTAAAATCAAGTCTTCAAGTGGGAGAATGTTGAACAAATCAATAATTGTAACTCACCAATAAGACACAATAGGAACAGTGAAAAGGCAGCCACAATAGGAATAGTAAAAAAGGAAGCCGCAATAGGAATAGTAAAAAGGGCAGTCGCAATAGAAATAGTAAAAAAGGCAGCCGCAATAGCAATAGTAAAAAGAACAGCCGTAATAGCAATAGTAAAAGATGGTGTTCACACCACCTTTTAAATTCTATAAATACGGAGGGATTCACCACTTGTTTTGCATCCCATTCTAAATCCTCTTCCTTTCTAAGAGAGAATTCAAGCCTAGGAATTCCTTTTAGTGTCCCATTTGTTTTCTCCTAAATTGTTTAGAGAAAGTGTTTTCTTCTATTTCAAGAGAAAGATGTTCATTTGTTCTTTCCTTATATTTAGAGAGAAGTGAGTTGTAATCTCTTTTTCATAGTGAAATTCTTCACAGCCTTATCCGTGGACGTAGCCTCAATTGGGTGAACCACGCTAATTCTTTTGTATACCTTATTTTTCTATTTTACCCAAATTTTCTCAACTTGTATTTTAGCTGTGTGTTATCACTTCCGCAAAGCCGATCTCCTAATAATTCCTACCCCACTTAGAGATAATAAATTTTTACGTCTACCTCTAATGTGAATCGAACTTAGGACCAAAATTATAGGTAGTAGATGTTCTTACCGCTTGAGCTAACCTACTTCGTCAAATTATTTTAAAAATAAAAAAAAACAAGAATTATGCTAACATCGATTGTGAGCGATTTAATTTTGCGCAGTTCAGCCGTCCATTAGCTGGTAATTTGGTTCTCAAGTATCTCTCCGGCCATGCACACACAACACCAATGGACAATAATTAATGTGTGAAAAATATGTAAATCTCGATAGATATGATTGATATTCTAAAATTAGACACATAGCATAATTATAAACAAGCATGCATTGTTTATTTATTAATGATACGCACATAAAAGTGCCATATTGCAGACCGGCACTTTTGGAATTCCAACTCCATTACAAGGAATCACATTGTGGATAAGTTCGATGGGTACTACTGATTCAAACTTATTTATAATGTCAGCCTCGTTATAATTAATTTCCTAATTATATAGCCGGCCAATTGAATATTATAATATTGAAGCAAACGCAGATGGTTTAATCATCACTAGTCTGCCTATATCCATATAATACTTTCGCTAAAATCACACCCTTTTCCTTATGTGGTTACATCTCGACGTAGACAATAATGTGAACTTCAACAATGATGGATCGATATTCACTAATCACTATAATATTATAGTTCCTAAGGTGCACAGTTATTTTCAGTCCTATAATAATGTACATATCATAATTAACAAATTTTACGACAAACCTAATAATAGTTCGTTTAATGACTAATCTGACATAGAGATAGTAATAGTCCGAGGACTAAATAAAGAAACTGATTATGTGCATCTTAGGTGAAGAAGTTTGCACGAATCGTGCTATGGATTAAGCTTTAATCCCTGATCACCGACCGGAGCGATAATAAACCAACGAACAAAAATAAAAACAAAAGACAAGCAAATTGTACAAATTTATACTAATTTATTCACTCTCAGTATGAGAATTCCACCCACATTACTATTGTACGTAAGATTTCACATTAATCTACTTGGAATCATTCACCCTCCCTAATATTCTTTATATAGTTAGAAAATTAGGTCAACCTAACACGTGCAAAATAGTACCCAATTATAAAAATGACCATAAATGGAAAATGTATTGTTTTAATTAGGACTTCACACGACCAAACAAAGAAGAATAATAACTAAAAATTTTAAAAATATTGAGCCAATTTAATATTATCCTTACCTACTTAACGATGTCTATCTCCGCAGATGAGTAGAATCATCTTCAACTTAAAATGCATTAACATTGATCCCTAACACCGTAACACGTGCACCACTGCCCTTGAAAATTAATCACATTCTATATATCTCCTCTCACTCTTCAATGACATATTTATTTGATAAATGCATATATAGGCCTTTCTATACTCTCATTTTCACTTTAATACGTCGTAATTTCATTTTGTCGTACGGAATTCTTGCTAGACCACACGATTCCACCATTTCATATTGTATATATTTAATCTTGGAAGTTAGAATTAGGAAATTCTTTATTCATTCATTTGGTCAAACAGAAAAATTAATGAATGTGTTTGTAGCTGGCTGGCCGGCATTTTATTCATATAATTGATCCCAGATGGAATAGTAGTCAAAAGAAAAAAAGAAAGAAAAAAATCATACTGTTCTGCGGTCCATCTAATTTATGGTGTCGTTTTCTTGTTTGGGACATTTCGCCTTCTTTATCTTGTCGTTTTTCTTTCTAATGCTTCATATATTATTGGAGGACTTTTCAGTTACGTAGGCTACGTTGAAATAAGCGAATATTACAAAATTTCCATTCTTTATGAGCCAGACAAGTTAATAAAGACAATCTGTATTTTAAATTTTAAACGGGGCTAGTTCTTGGTGGGCCAAATGTAGATTTACGAGACCCACAAGATTATAAATCTACTCACAAGATTATAATATACACATTTTCAGGAGTTGGATGATCTTGGACTTAATTTAAGGGAAAATTAATGACAAAGTTGTCTTTACTCCTTTTCTTCTCTTCTCAATTCTCATTCGAATTAAATATTTAGTAATCCTTTTAACTCTTATTGAAGAACGTGTCTGTTGAGTATACCTCTTTGTAAAATATTCCTCAAATACAAATTAAATAAATTTCCAAGCTTGCACTAATTATTATCTTTTACTAAAACAAGATTCCACTCCACCTAAATATCTAAGTATATTAATATACTGGGTGGCGTGCCCCATCCGATTGGTTCATGGCTTGTATGCAGGGCAAGAGACTAGTTCAAGGGGAAGGAAAGGGAAAAAAAAAAAAAAAGAAAAAAAAGAAAAAAGAAACATTTCGCTTCAAAAAATAATACTAAGTTCCTAAACAGGTTGTGTGTTGATGATATAATTTAAGAATAAAAGGCTAAATTAGGACCCCTACATTGCTGTATACTTGCATTACAATTGAGTTATAAACTAAACGATATATATTTGAATTAATTATATAAAAAACTGTTTTTTAGATTAATTATATAATTTCACTTCCTTTAAAAAATATATATATAATTTCACTTACTAGTCCATGAATGGACGGCTTGGAATTGGTCACAGTCACACAATACAACCCTCTTCCACTCTTAAGGGCGCGGCGAAATTTAAGCCAACCAAAAGGAAGAAAAAATTCATTTCATTTTCTTTATTATTTTTTTTCTTTTTTTTGAGGTATTCAATTAATTGAATATATAACTTCAATATTTATTTAACTTTTTCAGAAAGTATTCAAGCAAAAATTTAAAAAAAAATAGTATAAAAATAAATTTTTTTTTTCAAAAGTGGATAAAAGGTCCATTAATGAGTAGCATCATTTTAGATAAGGATAGTTTCATACTCTCTAGATTTATGATTTGAATGGCTTAGATTTTTAGGTTGAAAGTTAATAATTTAGACTACAATGACATACATTAAATACAAATAAATTATAAGATATTGCATCACATAAGTTATTTTCTTTCTCAAAAATATTGGTCAATGTAGATAAGGAACATCTATTTCACTAAAATGAACAGTGCACTGTAGTGCACCAGGCCGAATAGAACGAGCTTTCATTGTTATAAATGGTGCAAGACATAGGACGAAGATTCTTTGTTTAATATTTAGCAGAGTGGAGCAGACTTAGGATTGAGTACCTTACATCGATCCTCTGATTCACTACTAAAAATGTGTACTATCACGGCGCGTGTACGGAAGCATCGTGATAATTGATTAACTATCACGGCGCTTAACAAGCGCCGTGATAAACGGAGAAATACCACGGCGCCTAAAAAACGCCGTGGTATACAATCTTTAATGGCGCCTAATGGGCGCCGTTGAATATAACTTTCACGGTGCCTATAAAGCACCGTGATACACATGTACCACGGCGTCTAAAAAGTGCCGTGGTATTTAATTTTCACGGTGCCCATTAGGCGCCGTGATATACTTTTCTCGGTGCCCATATGACGCCGAGGTAGGAGCCCTATATAAAGGACCCAAAAAAACGAGGCCATGTCACTTTTCCCTCTTACTTTTGTCACCCTTTTCCCTCTTCACTTCCAGCCGCGGCCAGTGCCCTTCCACTATTTTCACCATTTTTTCTGGTAAACAAGGTATGTTTAAGCTTTTAAACTCATTTTTGTCACTAAAATTAGATAACCGATTGTCTTAACCATGATTTTGACCAATTATTTTGTAGAAATTTCATGTTTTAGGTTATATTTGAAAGAGTTTATATTTGTTTATGCTTAACGAGTATCTGGTCTCCGCCTTTCAATTGTGTGTTCCGGAGCTTGAGAAATTATTTTTTGCTAATGAAATTAACACACTTTTAACTAAAGATGACTTTATTTGATGGCATCATTTGAATATAACTGCTGAGTGTTGAGGCATTGTGAAAGGGACTTTACATGCATTGCATTTTAGGGATTATAGTTTGATACAAAATGTAGATATTTCTGGTTATTCTAAGTCTCCAAATATAATGTTTTTGATTTTTTTTCCTCTTTCTTCTTGAAAGTATGACGGTTTGACATGTTGGGAAGCCTTTTTTAAGTAGGAGTACTGTTCAAAAAAACCACCAAATCGTGAAAATCGTCTAATTCAGTTCAAACCGTCCAATTCATGTTAGGTTATGCTTTTTAATTTCCATCCTTAGTGTCAATTAAACCAAATTTATGCCATTTTAATTGAATATTGTGTAGTTTTTTAGAAATTTACATATTCAATGTTTAATTTAAAGTATTATGGATTATAGATGTTTAATTTAATTTATCATTTTAATTTGCGTATAGGTTTTAGTAGAAGTTAGAGTACTGAGATTACTTGTGAATTAGCAAACTGAGCAAACTGAGGTATGTTTTCTCAAATTGTTTTCTTTTATTGACTTATGCATATCACTTTCACATTGGTTTTATCTTATTATTTTGGAAAATTTAAACTAGATGAGATATGATATCATATAAGAAATTGTATGTTGTGGTGATATGATGATGTTATAATTGTGTGGGATTGGTTGAGTTTATTATTTGTGTTGATATTATTTTGTCATATGTTATATTTGATTGATTGACAAATTATTTGTAACAAATGAGACTATTTAAGATAAAATAGAACTTAATCCAAAGTCTAAAATTGCACCAAAAATCCAAAATCATTCTAAAATCCGAAAAAGAAAAAAAACTGTCAGATCTAAAGAGAGAAGATCAGAAAAGTCACAACCCTAAACCATGAAACCAAACTTAAATTCAAAACTATAGAATTAAAGCCAAAAAAAATTAAACCGATAAAAATACTTGGAAACTAAGAG
>JXTB01000008.1:407933-433264 GCA_002914805.1 Parasponia andersonii
GAAATGAGAGGCCATGACTTATTAGTATGCCAATTTCATAAATATTGATTGAGTTTTGAGTGGTAGGCTTTTTGAGTTGATATGACTGAGTTTTTTGAAGGTTTACAATTTTGTTCCTTGTATAATTCAGAAAAATAGACGTTTCATCTCTGCAGAGCTACATCTTAGCCTCTTAGGTCCATATTCTGTCACGTTTTGACCAGTGGCCTATATTCTGTTGATCTCTGCAGCACGCTAGGAGTAAAAGATAACCCAAATCCCAGATGGGTTTCGAGGGAGACGAAGAATTAGCCACCCAAAATGAAGTTCCAAGAAAATCCATTTTCAGATACAACTCGCCCCTAGTGCAAGTGAGCCTAATTGGCTTGGTTTGCTTCTGCTGCCCTGGCATGTTCAACGCCCTGTCAGGCATGGGAGGTGGAGGACAAGTTGACACCACAGCGTCAGACAATTCCCTCACCGCCCTCTACACCACCTTCGCCGTCTTTGGCATACTCGGGGGCGGCATATACAACATCTTAGGCCCCCGTCTCACTCTGCTCTCCGCCTGCTCAACATATGTTCTCTATGCAGGCTCTTTTCTTTACTACAATCACCACAAGAACCAGGTATTCGCCATTGTCGCTGGAGCCATTCTTGGTGTTGGTGCAGGCCTTCTCTGGGCCTGCCAAGGTGCCATCATGACTTCTTATCCCCCACCTAATCGCAAGGGGACTTACATCTCTCTTTTCTGGAGCATCTTCAACATGGGAGGTGTTATTGGTGGCCTGATTCCATTCATTCTCAACTACCACAGAACTCAGGCTGTTTCGGTTAATGATGCTACTTACATCGCTTTCATGTGCTTCATGACAGTAGGAGCTCTTCTTTCCTTGGCTATTTTGTCCCCAAGTAAGGTTGTCCGTGACGATGGGACTCGATGTACTAACATTAAGTACTCCAATGTCTCGACCGAGATGATTGAGATCGTCAAGCTGTTCGGAAATTGGAAGATGCTTCTAATAGTCCCAGCTGCTTGGTCCAGCAACTTCTTTTACACTTATCAGTTCAATAACGTTAATGGTGTGCTGTTCAATTTGAGGACTAGAGGATTGAACAATGTGTTCTACTGGGGTGCACAAATGGTAGGCTCGATTGGGATTGGATACTTGATGGATTTCAGTTTCAAGAGTAGGAGGACAAGGGGTTTTCTCGGGATTGTAGTGGTTGCAATTCTTGGCACCGCAATTTGGGGTGGTGGGCTTGCCAACCAGCTCAAGTACAACCGAGGTGATTCGAAAACTATAGAGAAGTTGGATTTCAAAACTTCAGGTGATGAATTTGCAGGGCCATTTGTCTTGTATTTTGGTTATGGTCTGCTAGATGCCATGTTCCAGAGTTTGGTTTACTGGATCATTGGAACTCTGGCTAACGACTCTGAAACGCTGAGCAGGTAACACGCGTACTGATTTCTAGATATGAAATTTTGATTTGAGTAAATGATAGATTGTAATGCAACAAGTATTAACTTAGTTGACAACCAGAGGCACATGAATTTAGGTATATTCCCGAGTTTGATTGTGAGGTAGTGATTTATGGCCAATTATGTCTTGAATCTTGGGTCAAGATGGTATTACTTACATATGTTGATACTCAGATGCTATGAGAAACCATCCAAGGATAATAAGACAATCTGGGTCTATTTGGGATAACTTTCACTTCTAGCCCAAAAGTTTCTTTTCTTTTCAGCAAAAGGTAAGTCTTTATCTGCATGTTTTACAGGTATGTTGGATTCTATAAGGGAGTACAGAGTGCTGGGGCAGCTGTTGCTTGGCAAGTTGATAATCATAAGGTTTCTTTCCTATCCCAATTGATTGTGAATTGGTCTCTCACCACAGTGAGTTATCCACTTCTTGTGATTCTGGTCCTGTTTGCTATTAAGGATGAGAACAAGTCTGAAGAAGGCGATACAAGAGAGACTGTTCCTCAATCAAATAAGACTGCTTTTATTCACTAACAGGAATCCTTGGAGAATTTTCAAGCCAACTTTTAGATTTTCATAGTGATTATTATCTCCCATTTTCTCCTACTTACACAGATGTGAATGTTGTCATTACCATTGTTAGCCAAAAGTCAGAAAATGTGCAAATGATACTCGTGTATTTGTCCAATGAACCCATGTGAATCAAAAGTTCATGTCTAGATTTGGAAAGTTTTATCCGATGTCTTCCAAAGCTTCTCTATTTATTTTGGTTTACTGTTTAGTTTATACTTATTTAAATGCCACAATGTCACACAAACTGGATTGGATACGGCAAATTATAGTGAAGTATTATTATCGGAATTACCCTTTAGGTTCCAAGCCTCTTATTGGCTATGTGAATTCCTTGTGCACTCTGTTTCATAATACATAGAATCAGCACTATGAATGTGTCTATTTAATTCTAAACCTTGGTGCATGATATTAAGGCGTGAAGAGTAATCCGGCCCACAGAATAATTCCTCTTCTGCGGAAGAAACAGATGGGATACATCATCAATTATTGCAAGGGAAAAAAAAAAGTGAATTTATTCTCTCCATTC
This sequence comes from Parasponia andersonii, assembly GCA_002914805.1. Lineage (NCBI taxonomy): Eukaryota > Viridiplantae > Streptophyta > Magnoliopsida > Rosales > Cannabaceae > Trema > Trema andersonii. The sequence continues at coordinate 410,495 of JXTB01000008.1, forward strand.
TCTCTGCACGCCTATCTAAATTCACACCTCCCAACATTTTGTTGGTTGACTTTGTTTTATACAAAAATCAGTTATATTTTTTCCCTAATTTTTTAAATAATAATATTATAATCTTGTTGCCTACCAAATAGGGGATTGTACAAGATACAACAATGTATAATACTATCCAGATGAAGCCAGAATAATAATCTTAGTCAATTTAACCAAATGCAGATTGATTAGTGGGTGTAAAAGGGTTTGCTTGAGTTGATTACTTTTTCTTTTGGAGTAAGAAAGAAATTTTATTCATTAATTAAATAAGCACATTACAAAAACTATTTGATATGAGAATCGAATTACATAATATCCTTCACAATAAACAAACAATCAATAAAATGGTTAGATTATAATACAGATCAAGATTGAAACATATAATCCAATATGGGTTACAGCTAGAGCTATATGAGATATTATTTTCTGTCATTTGAATCACATTCCGTTACTAGAATTAACTCGCTCTTTCAACTGATATAGTGATGGATCTATTATAAAAATATATTTTTGACATAATATATATATATATCTTGTAGTTATGAATCTTAAAAGTTTTAGATTTAAAAGAAAGTCAAACAAAATTAGATAAAAATAATAAAAACCAATAAAATCCATATATATATATATCTAGAACTATTTAAGACCAAATACCCATAAATTTAGATGTAAGGTGACATATGCTTCACACATAAAGAATAATTGTAGAAAACTAAAAAGAAAAGTCCTACCATAGAGAGGTCCCAAGAATCTACTTCGAGTGGAATAAAAATCTAGAGAGATAGAAGTGAGAGGGGATGACGTGAAAAGGAGAGTGGCTAGAGATTTTATTTTTGTTGTTAAGTGGAATAGTTGGTTTGAAATAAAATTAAACAAGTAGCTTTTCTCCTAATATATGCAATTGGGAACTCTAATAATTAAGTTTTCAATGTATTTGATACTTATTGGGAATCCATTGATCCAATGTGGTACAAGAGATAACAAAGTACAAAGAACACAAATAGGAATTGTCCAACAATATGAAAAAGATGCCAACATTTGACAACGCAGCAGATAATTAAAAAATCTCCTCCACTGATGAAAACTAAGTAAGCTGATCCTTTTAGAAGATGCCAATAATTTAGTAAGGATAATATATATAAAAAAAAACCATTTATAGCCTTTTATCAAAAAAATTCCACGCCTTTTTACTAATATTAAATAAAACTATCTATTGTGTTTTATATTAAATTTTATCAGATTCACGTATACAGTTAAAATAGAAGTTTAAAATTATTATAGAAATGTCTCTATTTTTTAAAATTGCCTATTGACATCCACATAAATAACCAAATAGCAACTATTTAGATTGAAAATGATATTTAATCTCTTAAATATCCAACAGTAACAGCTTTTAAACACATAATTTTTTTTTTAAATTCTCTTATTTGATTTGAAAAGTTAAAAAACATTCACTTCAATTTTTTTAGCTCTAATTTTGACTAAATACGTGGATTCGATGAAATTTGAAAACACAAATAGAAGCTTTTATTTGATATTAGTGAAAAATATGAGTCTTTCTGATAAAAAGCTAAAAATGATGTTTTTTTTTTTTTGTTATTATCCCAAATTTAGTACTGCCATTTTTTTTTCTATCCATGATTTATATTGCCAATTTGCCAATAGCACTATAGCGCTTATAAACTACTACTCATTTTTTTTTTTTTTTGATTATAGAAAATACAACTCCTATACTTAATAAAAGCAGAAAATGAAGCAAGCACCTTAGTATCTAATAAATGTTGTTCACTTACAATAATCACATTTAATACTAATTTTAACTATTGATGCCAAGAGGGTCTAAGTTTTTTGATTGAATTATATTTAGTACCTATTTGGCTAAAGAGAGATTATTAACTGTAATAGATATATATTTTCTAAGATATTTTTTTAGTAAAATCTAAGACTTCTTAAGTTTGTTATTATAATTTCATCAAAACAAAAAAGTAAAATTATTATTATGGGTGAACCGTAAAAAAAAAATCCCTTAAGTTTAAGTGTTCTTTAATTTAAAACGTAAAGTTTGGACCTATGCAAAATAATTTCTTAAGATTAAGAATTTCTAAAAATTAATATCCTCAGTTAACTTTTTGAACAATTTTAGTAAAAAAACCAATAGCATTCTCCATTAAAACTTTATTAATCTTTATTATTCTTCTTAATTTTGAAGATATTATTATCTTTTATATTCAAAAAGTCAATTTAAAATATTAATTTTCAGAAATTTTTAATCTTATGGTATTTCTTTGGAAGGGCTAAATTTTATGGTTTAAATTGTAGAATAGCCAAATCTCAAGATATTTTATTTTTTGTAATTTACTCTATTATTATTATCATTTTTTTTAGGTGAAGAATTTTTTTTTTGAGAATTTGGGATGAAGAATTCTTAAGCATGTTTAGAAAATGTACACTTTTTAAAAGATATTTTCCTTTTTTACTTACTTTTCTTCTCTTTTATTATTTATTTATTTATTTACTTATGCTAATTCTATTGCATTAACATAATGGTCAACTTTGAAATAAAGTTGATTGCAGTAGTCAAAGAAGGCGGACGCATATATATAAATATATATATGTACATATGAATATGATACAAGTTGAGAGAGAGAGAGAGAGATAGAAGAGAGAGATGGAGTGCAGATCAGAAATGGGGAGACCGGTGATCGTGCTGATATGTGGTACGTTGGTGTACTACCATTGTGCCTATAGGGACGCCAGCCTCGTCTCTCTCCTCTCCGACGTCCTCATCGTCCTCCTCTGCTCCCTCGCCATTCTCGGCCTCCTCTTCCGCCAAATCAACATATCGTACGTTTTTCTCTCTTCTCTCTCTCTCTCTCTCTCTCTCTCTCTCTCTCTTTTTTAACTATTTCGTGAAAAATCAACTAGGGTTTTGTTCAATTTTCCTTTTCTCTTACCAGAATTTCCAAAATCCGAAATTGGTTTGGGGCCAGGGAGATATTTGCAAAATAATAATAATAAATTAAGATTCATGGTGTGTGATTCTTTTTTTTTGGGGGGGTGGGGGATTTTAATGATGATTGATGAAAGTTTATTCTATAACCCAGTTGGGGATAGGACCAAGATCGAAATGAATTCAACTATATACGTATATATATATATATATATATATATATATGCATGTAGATGTATTAATGTATTAGAACTATGTAATTGAATAGAGGAATATACGATATGTAGGGTACCGGTGGACCCACTAGAGTGGCAGATATCTCAGGACACTGCTAATAGCATTGTAGCGTGTTTAGCTAATACCATTGGTGCAGCTGAGTCTGTACTCAGAGTTGCAGCAACTGGGCATGACAAGAGGCTTTTTCTTAAGGTATTATTCATCAATTCTGATCTTTTTCTTTTCTTAAATTTATAATCGGAGTGATGTTTAAGTTTTTATTTAATCTGAATGCAAGTAGTGGTGAAATGTGTTTAATTTCAACTGTTTTTGGCATTATGAACAAAAGGTTTGAAGATAATATCTGGGCTTTCTTTGTATATCTCTTGTTATGCTTTGATCATGTTAACTTCGATGACTAAGGGTCTTCATTGATGGGTTTTAAGGGTCATGTAGTTCTAATAGTTGTTGTATTAGGTATTATGCCTTTCTGATTCATTTCAAAACTTAGAAATATAATAACAAAATCTGATGGATTGTATGAGATGGGAAACTGAAAAATCGTGAAATGTTCTTTCTTGTCCTTATGTTATCCGAAATTTTGAAACTTTCGTTTTTAACAGAAATCGTGTTCTTAAAATGTGCTCTGTGCACTCGTCTTGCCATTGGTACTAGGTAATAACTGAAACCAAATTTTATTGTTGTGGTGGAATTCTCCATGTGAGGACAATGTATCCTTCATGTCAGGCCCTTTTGGCTGACATATATCTCTGTTTCTCTGCAGAGACACTTATCATAGTCGTGATTTTGAGTCGGCACCTAAGAAGAAAATTTCAGTAGTTTTACCTTCGCTAAAAGATAGTAGTTTTATGGAAAGCTTATCACTTTTTCTTTCTCTATTTTTTCAGGTCGTTTTATGTCTTTATGTGTTGTCAGCTTTGGGACGAGTAGTTTCAGGTCTGACAGTTGCATATGCTGGTAAGTTTGGTACTTCCTTTTGTTCCTGTGTAAGAGTCTCAGACAAATTACTAGTTTTCTAAAGTAAACTAAAAGTGATGAAATTTTGGATTGCGTTTCTGTGAGAGTCAATATCTTTATTTGATTAACCATGTTCCTTTCTATCTACTGAAGTGTTTATGTGGAACTGTACTCTTGAGTTACTGTATCTTTGCGTAGATTTCTTCTGTTGGCTGTTAGACTTACGTATACTTATTATGTCTTCATGCATGGTCTCACTAAGTTTTCTTTATTGAAATGTATCTTCCTGAGTCAAGGGTGGGTAAATTTTGTTTTTCCTTTTCGAAATTGAAAAAAAAAGAGTGAATTCTTTTTTATTTTATTTTATTTTTATTTATTTATTTTTTTCGGTTCCAGAGCTTATCGAACCCGATATTCAACTTCTCCTTCCAAATTCATTGTTTATGTAGAAGAATTCGTAAGATAGAGAAAAAAATATTGTTTGGTTGGGCTTTGGCCTTTGGTTTGTGCTATTTTTCTTAGTTGGTTAACTACTAAAATAATGCCATGACAAACCCTTTTATGTGCCAGAAGTAAGCTAGTGAGCTTTGATATCTTGTTACCATGTCACATCAATGTCAATAGCTATTGGTTTAAACATATGTGATACTAAGGAGAGTTCCTTTTCCAACATTTAGGGAGCAGAGTAACCTTGTCGTTCATGTTGTGTTTATATCTCACTGGTTGTATGCTTGTTGAGCATGGCCTGGCCATGGTAACTAGCGTGGTACTTGCCTTGGCCGCAAAATTTTACAAAGTATGAGTCTAGATGATCCTAGCTTTTCATTAAAGGAATTTTCATGTTTTCTCGTTTCCATTAGATTTCTTTGACTACTGGATTATTTATTTAATGAATTCCAGTCTTCATACAACTAATAGTACTATGTCACTCTGTGTGCAAATGATGAGTCTCATGATTACGGTACCAAATCAGTGAGTTCATTGGAGTGCCCTAATTTTCCTCGTTAAGCAATTGAAAGTTTACTGGAAAATGTCAGCACATCATCCTTCTTAATACTATTTATTCTATTGATACAAAAGAAAAGCTTTATTTTCACTCGTTTGATTTCTAATTGCTCTAATTGCTTGAACTTTTTACATTTTAGTGGTTAATACTTCCACATATGGCTGATTTATAGTGATCAAAACCTAAACTACAGTGATATCGGTTGTTTATGGCGGATGAAAATCTTGAAACTGTGACGAAGTAACCATTGCGTTAAGGACAGCATGTTCCAAGTAGAATCACCAACATAAGATAAAAAAATATTAGAAACGATCAAGAATTTGTAAAGAAACAAAGTTTGTTTTCTCAGCTTGTGTGCTATTTCGGTCCAGATTATAACTTTTCTCTGTAAATGGGAAAAACATACTTTACTCCTGGTGTGTATCTTATTTCAGGTATCATATGAGTATATATTTATGACTTGTCTCGATTTTCTTTTATACATGAATCAGGTTTATGCTTGTTATGCCTTTACATGTTGGGGGAGAACTCTCAATCAGTCAGTGCGCCTCTGTCTCGGTTCCGAAGGAGAAGTAATGGCCCTAATGCAGAGAACGCTGTAGAGGATGATGCCATATAGTCCATACCATTCATATGAATTTGTGTAACAATTTTTTGAAACTTTGTTGACACCACTTTATTGAGCCCCATTGTATAAACTGTTCCCAAGGGGATGATAATGTTGCATAGCTAATTGATTTGTAAATATCCAGCCTGTCTTTTTGAGGATCTAAAACGTGATGAAACTTTATGGCGGTAAATAAATTTAAAGACAACCTCAAAAAATAAATAAAGAAAAATAACATTGAAAAAGTGCAACAAAGTCATATGTGCAATGATATAGGATCTGGTGTTGGATAATCACTATTTGGATTCTGGAAAATATTTGAAGTATGCATTCTCGGTCTCTTGAAAAAATTTCAATAACTTTAGTGGCATAAAATTTGTCCTCCTCTAAGTTGGAGCAGATTGCCTCTTTGATTGTTTACAAATATTTAACAACAGAATTCACTTCATTAGGGCTAGTTCAGTTAGTTCAGTTGGTTGGTCCAAGATTTAAAAAATGTGCGTGTGAATTTGAGAGTCATGAATTCAAGTTTGCGTGAGTTTGAGAGTCATGGATTTAAGTTTCGATAGTGTGTATTATTTTTTTTTAAATTTATAGTAAGTGATGATAATTAGTTAAACTTTATTTTTATAAAAAAAGAACAAGAGAATTCACTTTACTGCAATTATCATTACCAAAAAAATAAAATAAAAAAAAAAAACCAGAAAGTAAGAATGATTTTGAAAAGGTATCAAAATTTGGTATAAGCATACATTTTATTCCGGGAAAGGTGATAGTAAAATTAGTGCAATAGCCAATAAGCTAAGATATATGAAGACATAGATGTAGATGTTGATCTTTCGATGATCACCAATTGGATATTTGAAAATATTTCAATTATGCATTGTTTGGTTCCTTCTTTCGTAACAAAATCTGTACAATTTTTTAATGGCCCATTCTTCCTTTTTCTAAGGCAAGAGTTGTTGACTCGTGACTGTTTGCAAACATTTAACAACAGAATTACGAACTACACCAGAAAATTTATTAGAAACATTCTAAATTGCTGCCCTAAGTACTTTGTCAACAGTTATTTACTTTTAAAATTGAAAGCAGAAAAGAAAGAATTTTTTATACACTTTCTTTTTGTTTTTCCTCTTCTCGCCATTTTTTTGTTTAATTTATAAAAAAAAATGTACTTTTACTAAATTACATGATTGTATACTTTAACTTAAGAAAATATGTATTTTTTCAAACAAAGAATCAAGTAATATTCGTGTTGTAAGCTTCCGACATTTAGATTCGAGTTTTTATAGTTATGAATGGACATATTAATGCGAATTCTAATTGGTGAAAAATAAAGAAAAAAATAATTTGTTATGTCAGGCGGTATTTTTTTTTTTTAATAAATAAAGGAGTGTTATGAGTAGAACTGGAAAATTTAATTTTAAGTGAAAGGTGGTTTTAGAAAAAAAATTGGAGAGATTACGGAAGCCAGTACCAGTAGGCCCATTTATTTATTTAACCCAGGACCTTTTTTTTTGAAAAATTCAAAAAAGGGAAATAAAAAAAAAATCATCGCGTGACTTTGAGGCCAAGACAAAATCCAAAACCCGCGTAGACATACATCTATATGATATAACACCCGTTTATAGTTGAGGAAGCTAACGGTCCTAAAGAGTCGAGTCTAAATTCGGCGCGTAAAAATCCTAATCCGGCTGTGGCTCTCGAAGTTTAGAGGAATAAAACCACAATTTCTTCGGATTTTAATTTCTAAATCTTCAAAAGGGCAACTTTCTCCCCTTTTTTAATCAGAATCTTAACTTTCAACAAAGGTGTTTACATATATATATATATATATATATATATATATAGAGAGAGAGAGAGAGAGAGAGAGAGAGAGAGAGAGAGGGAGACATAAAATACGACTAAAGCGCTTTACTGATCTCTTTGTTCAACACGGTTCTCAATTTTTTTCACTGCTTAAACTTCCAAACCCTGTAGTGAACACAAGTCTAGTGAGTCTTTACCATGAAGAGAGCAAGAGAATACTTGCAAACCCAGAAGCCAGAACAGAGCATTTATATTGACGGCGGTGCGTGGCTACGAGGGCCAATGCTCAGAAATGGCGGTTTCGGGTCGGTTCACGTGGCTCTCTTTCCGAATCCTAAGCCGCGATTCAAAGACTACCCGTCGGTTTTGGCGGTGAAATCCACGGACACCTTCACTTCGGCCGAGCTCATAATGGAAAAGATGCTACTTGACCATCTGGGGCAGAGTCCTTTCATCATCCGGTGTTTCGGAGAGGACGTTGCTGTCTCGGATACGGATGGCAGATGGAGGCTAAATATCTTCTTGGAGTACGCCTCCGGCGGATCGTTGGCCGATCTGATCCGAAAACAAGAGGGTTTAGGGTTACTTGAGTCCCAAGTAAGACGATATACTCGGACAATACTTGAAGGCCTTGAGTTGATTCACCGAAAGGGCTTCGTCCATTGCGATCTGAAACCGGCGAACGTTTTACTCGTCTCTGATCACGATGGTTTTGTGGCCAAAATTGCTGATCTGGGTCCGGCAAAGAGGGCTAATTCGAGACAGGGGAAGTTGGCGAGAGGAACCCGAATGTACTTGTCTCCAGAAGCTGTGATACAAGGGATTCAGGAGAAGCCGTCTGATATCTGGGCTCTTGGCTGTGTTGTTTTGGGAATGTTGACTGGTGAAAAGCCATGGAGTAATTGTAAGAGGCTGAAGAAACATGAGCTTATGCGTAAGATTGCTACCGAACCACCGGCTCTGCCATCTGGGATTCCCAAAGAGGCTGAGGACTTCATGTTGAAGTGCTTTGAGAGGAACCCGAATAACAGACCTACTGCTGAGATGCTGCTGAGCCACCCGTTTCTTTGGGGGTCTGATATCGAAGATGGGAGCTTTCAAGAACCAGAGGAGAACCTGACATTATGCTTGTCAAAGGCTGCTTTTGAAGATTCTAACTTTATACCACTCGGCGGATCGAGTTTCGGAGGAGGAGAAGAAGAAGAAGATTCTACTGGTTTTGCACCAGAGATGATTTTGCCTTTGGCAGTCGTGTATCCGGCCGGTTACAAGAGACGTGCAATTTTAAGATAATTTGGCACAAAACTGTCAGTTTTTTCTCATCATAACTTAGTTTGTGATCAAGAACATACTTACGTAATTAATAGGCTCTACTTTCGTTTATGTAATTGTTCGGATGAGTTTACTGGGGTTGGGAATGCAAATGAATTGTAATTTGCCGGCTGCTAACTTCTTCCATTGTTATTATTAACATGATTTGTTTGTATACGTTAAATCATTAATACCAATGCTTATCATGTTTTCTCTGTGGTCTCTTTGTCTCACTTTGTAATCATTATATTGCATTAGCACTATACTACTATTACTTGACGGTATAGATTGAATGAAACATTGATATTGGCAATAGCTATCCAGACTCAGTTTCAGCAATACTAGATAGAATCCGCTGGCCATCGAATCAAACCAATTAGTAAATGCCTGAATAAGTTCGATTAGATTTATGATAACTCTTCTATTTTATCCAACAGACACACTGAAAAAGAGTTCAACAAAACAAAATATCAATCATTTGATCTCCATCATACATGCGTAGTGTAATTATTATTACTATTATATGATGAATATTAGAATATACTTGGAAGTCATTTATGCATAGTCAATGGTATCTATGATATCTGTTTAGATGCACGCACCAGAATTTGCAGCTGAAAACTCCTCCCAGATGAGGTTTAAATGAATACTCGACTACATTCTGACTTTGCACACATCTTGAAGATTGTAGACTTGAATAGACTAATAGCTACTTTGTTGCTCTTCCGATTTTTCTTTTTCTTTTTAATTAAGAATAAATTAATGGCCTTCTATGGCTAAGTTTTATTAGTGCTTTGTGAAATGTGCACGCTTGTTATAAGCCAATCTTGTAGCAGCATTACAAGGTGGTTTTAAAAATAAGGTGGTAGTAATTTTGGGATCTAGTGAGTTGTCAGATTTTGTAGACTCGGGGAAGTGGGGACCCGTGGCAAGCAATAAATCTGTATTATGCTTCCTTAGTTGAAATTAGAACATACAACAGAGAATAAAGTAAGTTCTAAATACTTATGAGATGCTTCATGCCTATCCATCATAGTTTTTGTACTTGCTCATCTTGTCCACTGATTTATTCATGTGATACACACTAATCTGGTTTGACAATTTCCTTTTTTCTTTATCCTTAGTTAAACCAGAATGTTCTGTAAATTCCTTATAGAAAATATACAGTGCAAACAAGATACAAATTGCCTCTTAACCATGTATCATGGCAAAACGCTTGCTTCATTTTATGGTTATAAAGAATGGGAAATTGAAACGGATAACAGAGATCATAATCTAGTTTCCATTTTCCTGGACTAGAAAACAAAGCTAAAATGACTTTGGCCATAAAGAACTGAAACAAAAAGGGCTTCATCTAGATCATTTAACTTTCAACCATCATCCTAAGCGAAATAGATATCTAGATGTTGACGAGTCGACTAATTTCTGTCAAGAAAGAAACCATAGCTAGCAGCAGAAGCAATTTAGATTGACATTGACAATACCCTGGTTGGAATGTCCTACCCTTTTAACAAATAGAATGTCAAATTTAGTATATTCAAGTTGCTAATTATCCCAATGCAGAAAAATAAAACTAAAAAATAGGAGAGGATCGAATATTAGTGTAAGCACACCTTCCACATCATACGTCTCGAAACAGTAGTGAATCTAAATGAAGTTAAATTGAGACTTACTAAAGCTCAACCGAAGCAACTCTGATAGCAAACGGCCCAAGTTCTATTCCTTCCATCTTTGGCATCATAGACTACTACATTCCTGAATAGTTCATGAAAAACCTGCACCAATATTTAATGAATATAAAGACAAAGTACACACAAAAAAAAAAAAAACAAATTGCAGAGCTTATAGTTGTATGAAGGGTCTTCACTCCTGAAACATGACAGTAGTCATTATTATCAAATATCAGGTTCCCCTCCCTACTTTTGAATCCAGCTTGCCATCCATCAACTTTGCGAATGCCTAAAAAGAGGTAACTTTAAGCATCTCTAGTATATTTTCTGAATTTCTCCGCAATGGCGAGAACTTGTGCCTTGTATGATGATGTAACACGTAATTGACCTTCTCTGTGCGAGTAAATTCTTTAAAAAGACTTGTTCTCATCTATCAATCGTCTTAGTGCCTTTTCCAGCAGAACTTACAACCATTTAAATACATAGTACAACTTAAAAATATACCTCTGTGGAAGGCTTGCAATTATATATCTCATACTCACAGACCACTTTTGTCAGCCATGCTTGCCATCACAAATTCTAACTATTCCGCTCTGACAATCCATTATGTGATTGTCATGGAACACCCTTTTAAGGAAATTAGCTTATGGACAGCTGCAAATCTGCAACCTGTACCGAAAATTTGGAATGTGTTTCGTGCGTCTTAGGAATTCCGACCTCTCAAACAATATTCTGAAAATTAGATTCTTTAGAGATATAACAATGATAACAATAACTTAATTCAAGGATGTCAAAGAGGTGAAAGCTTTGCATATAATTCTTTTAGAGAGAAAGAGGAGTGTAAAGCTAAAAGAGATTGAACCTTTTACTTTGTTTTTTTATTTATTTTTCTTGTTTTATTTGGTTTAGTTTTGGATTATAGAAAACCCCGTAAAAATATAAAATAAGATTAATAGCTTATTAGTCAGACACGATTACTCGTTGGATCGACCTTATTACCATTATACTAAGTGATACTAGCTAGATTAGGAGTATAAAGATCTGATTTGGCAGTCCAACAAACACACCAACTACCCCTTATAAAGGAAACACGTACTGATTTGTTTATGAGCCTCAGAACAGTCTCGTGTATCTTATTCTAAAATCTGTCTAGCGATGTACGGAGTATAAACTTCCCAAAGATTTGCTGTACCAAATTGAATTGCAAAGAAGGATAAAAAATTGAGAATGATACCTATGAATTTGAGCCTGAAGTTGGAGACCTCATGGCCATTATAAGTCTCACACCAGAATGTGTTGATGATCTGGACTGGCCTGAAACATCCTATCTCGTTGCTTTATGTCAAAACGGTGAAAGAGAGAAATGACCATTTTAAGCTCTTAATACTATTTTCAGAGCCTCCTTGGTTAAAGAAAGAACACATGAAAGAAGACGAGTAATGTTACGTTCGATTTTTAAGTATTACCAAATTTAATTAATTAGTCAAATCAATTAAAAAGTGATAAGAGTAGAAATGTAAAAAAGGACACCATAACTTTTATATAGTTCAAAAATTGCCTACTCCATGAGACAATGTATAGAGAAATGAACGACAGTAGTAATTGAAGATATACAATACTAATTGTCTTATACACAGTTCCCTCTTTACTAATGTCACACTCAGTAGTGTTGAAAAGAATTACTAATCATGTTCAACGAGCACCACTCAGAATTACTAATCACGTTTAGCGAACACTACTTGACTTTGATTGATTTTTTGCTCTTGAACTCATTCAATGCTTGAAATCGATTTTCTCCCAATGATGTAAAATTCTTCTCAAGAACTATGTGAACATCCAACTTAGAAAATCACTCTAAGTACATACAACTTATAGAAAATATTTTCTACCAAACTCAAGCCTCACAAAAAAGTACACAATTCAATATATATTTATATAACTTTCACCAATGAAGACTTTAATAGAGATGTTGGCAATTTGAAATACGAAAAGATAACACATCTCAAAGCCCATATATTTAGTTGATAGGAGATTGATTCCAATTGGCATAATTAATTAGTTTGTTTTTTCAATCGAAATATATCATAAAATATTAAATAATTATTTCATATAGAAATTATTTTTAATGAATATTTTGTAAATATGAAAAATAATAAACTATTGAGTCAATTTATCTTAAAAAGATAAAATTAAAATAAAAAAAAAATCAAATAAATGAATAATTATAATGTTTAAAAATACTATGATACATTAGTCTGATTGATGACGTTTTTATTAAATAAATAATCTGTAAATAATACAAAATCAACACAGGTTGACAGGAAATACTATGAATTGCAGGCCTTAGAGATGCTAAGATTCCAATCACCACCGACCTGAATATTGAAAAGTGATTGGTTCAGATTAGAAATAATTAGAATTGATTCACACGTTTTTCTCAATTAGGATAATCAAATATGCCTTTAAACGCTGATATTATGGAATATCAGCTGTGAATATTGCAACATCAGCCAAAAATTCTAGATTTGGCTAGATTCCGTGCCTGCACAAAGAACACGTTTTTGACAGCTTATATAATACACTCATAAATCTGTCAATCACTCGTTAATACTCAAGCATAGGTTAGGAAAATTCCTTTAATCAATTAACAAACTACAATCTCATTAATTGAGGAATTTCTTAATCAAATATGCACCGATTGATTAAAGATAAAAATGACCAGATATCCATGTCTTTAATAGTGCACATAATATATTTTTTTAATACATAAATGGGCTTCTTAAAAGAATATTATTAATCGAAGCAAAAAAATTTAAATTATAATTTAAGCATAAAAATTACAATTTTAATCTCTTTAAAGAAGGAGACGAAAAATTAATCACAAATCTAATTAAGAATAAATATATAGTTTATCCCAATTTTCGTAAGAAATAGATAACAAAGATCATCAGTAATTTATTGCTTTCAACATTTACTATTGATTGCATTCTTGGCAGAATAGACTAAATGAAGCCAATACTAATTGTGATCTATGCTTGTAGAAAAGAAGAGAATACAAAAATTGGTCACTATATAGATCTAGATGAAAAAAAATCATAGATTTAAGATCTAGAATGGACTAAAATTTATACGAAATGTGATACTACAAGTTAGATTTAGATATAAAATTATTAAAATTGAAAAAAGAAAAAAAGAAGCAGAGAAGAGGAGGAAGAAGAAAGAGAGGAGAGGATGCCTCAGAAGAAGAAGGGAAGAACCCTTCTTCGGCCTCTAAGCAGAGCAATGTTATCTTTTTTGTTGGGAGGAGATGTAGGTAGAAATAGTAATACGACAGATCGGTGACGGTTTTTCAATTAACGTTTTTATCTTGAAGGCTAGTCATAATACTATACTTGTTCCATTAACCATTCTTTTAGATATGAAGATCGTGTAAAAATTAACCAACGGATAATAGAGAAAACCATGATTATCTATTATCCTTTGATAATGACAAAATAAGAAAAAAAAAATATAAATATACTAAATTTTTTATAGTTAACAAAAATTAAACACAACAATGTATTAAATAAATTTCAAACCCAAAAATTCAAATATATAAGTATATATAACTCTTTAAAATCATTATTTCATTAAAAATATATGAATATAAGAAGTGTAAAATTAAATAAATATGCATGTATAATAATTTTTTTATGTGAATATTATATATATCAAGAAAAATACAGTGTAGATTATGTTAATACCGTTTCCGTCCTATACCTGCATATTAATGGTATGATTATTCTCCTATTTAATTATTTTTTTACTAAAACGATTTTTCTCTTTTCTATTTGGCGAATAATCACAGATTCTCGTAACTATGAGTTATATTACAATCTGTAGACGCAGATAGAGATAAAAGAGAAAAGGGCTAAGGGTTTTTTTAGCAAAAAGAATGTGTCCCATTCACAAAATGTATTCTAGATACATGATAAACAATTAATCAATGCTGATTTTGCTCTAATATTGCAACATGAACTTGGAAAAGTCAAATTTCAAGAGACACAATTAGTCACAAACAATCACAATTAATTAATCATAATCAGTCGCAAACAGCGAAAAATTATTAAGAAAACTTTCACAATTAATATTTAATCAAAATATCTTAATTTGCGTCTTTTCTTTAACATGTTGTGAACAAATTCATATAAGATAAATTAGGCAACACCTAATATCTTCTCTAGAGAATCACATCCTTCCACATCCGTGATTGGCAATCAGAAATTAATTGATTAAGAATAGAATCATTCAATTAAAAGGATAATACTTGTAAAGTAGATAACTTCTCATTAAATCACTTCATAGCGAATCCCCATCAGAAAATATCCTTTGAATAAATATTAAATCACGGAATCAAAATTCTAAGCATATTTATATAAAATACTGAAAAAAATAGAGATGATGTGTATCAAATTCTAAAGCATATTTATATAAAATATTTGGCCATATGTTGGAACTACAGCCAACAGAGATGCTGTAAAACGCTTTTGGCTTTTATGTTGATCAACATGACTAGAAATCTTCGTACATGGAGGGCCTTAAAAACGTGATCAGAAATTGGTGAGTATGAACATCATTCAGAATGTTCTGCAAGCTGAATTTTCTTGGTAAGATTGTTTTCAACATTATGAATACGTACACATAAAGGAGCTTTCCTTAAAGTTGTGGACTCTAAATAGCATCGAATCGGTGGCCCGATTTTATATATAATTTCTCCTATAAATAAAGCGAAGTAATGCAAGAATAAGGTGGGAAATTTGTAGAGCAGAGATGCAGCTGACAACTTGAAACAGAGAGTAGCAACAGAGAAAATAGAGAGAATAGAGAGAGCTTTTAGAGGCAAAATTAGAAGCGGAATCTTAAACCGTTCTCAATCATTCATAATCTCCTAAATTCTCATTTGTTTAATTTTTTTTGTTTCGGTTTTTATTATGCTACGAATTTTTATTTTTATTTTTAATTCTTACTAGGGTCTTTGGTATGAATGATCCTTGTATTATTCTCCATTGGCAAAATAGTTTTAAGTTATTTTTTGAATAATTAAATCCATATCTTTTAAAAATTTTGACAATTAAGTTCCTTTTGTAGGTAACTGTTAAAATGTTTGATGGAACTAAGCATTTTTATGTCACATATAAGGCTTTGAAAGGTCTAAATCAATATTTTAATGGCATCAGTTGAAATTGGAAGAAAAATATTTAAAACCTAAGTATAATTAACAATATAATATAAACAAATTTCAAAAATAAAAAATGTTAAAAATTTAAAGTTCCTCTTAAACTTTCATTCCATATCCCTTCCAAACTAATTAGTGTTAATGAAATACTAATTTTTTTCGCTTGAACATATTCAATTCCATGAAAATTTTAACATTAACAAACAAAAAGCACTCAATTATCAAGATTTTTAAAACTTAAGGACTTAATTGTCAAAAAAATAACTTAGGGACTATTTTGTTAAACTGCGAATAACATATGGCTAATCGTGCCAAAAACCCTTTTTTCTATTATGAAAGAAGTTTTCATTCTAAATTTGCAATAAAAATTTCAGGAACTTAATTGCTAAAATTAAAATTTGGGAGACCAAATTATATCTAGTTGGATAGTTGGAGACCATTTGTGCCATTAACCCAAAGAAGAAAAAAAAAAGAAGAAAAAAGACTCAACACCGAGCTCTTATAAGGGTCTTATCACAAAATGACTGATATATCATTATATATTAAGTAAGTGTATATGTCAAGTGTAAAATATAATGCATTAATATAAAAACTAATAGAGCACCAATCTAGTAGGTAATTTTTTTTCTTACATATCTGTAGCAAAATGACTAATATATAATGTATATTAAATGAGTGTATATGTCAAATGTAAAATATGATGCACTAATATAAAAACTAATAAAGCACCAATCTAATAAATATTTTTTTTCTTATATATTCATAAGTATTATTTTATTAAATTAAAAAATATTATGTACATTTTTTTATCGTAAAAAGTTGAAAGAAAAAAATTAAATAATGAATATTTATTATTATTATTATTATTTTTAACTATTCAAATTATTGTAGCCATGATTTAATTTATCTAACAACTAATATAATTCTACAGGTAAAAGAAAATATGCATCGGATTGGAACCAAATTAATATATAAATATATTTAGATAATTAGCTGTAAAAAAATAGATATTTATTAAAATAAAGTACAAAAAAGGACACCAACCTTAATTTCCTTCCTTGGTTGATGTCTTTTTCTTTTTTAACTATAGATGGGTTTTGGCGAATGCATTTTTTTTTTAAGGGGAATTTGGCTAATGCATTTTAACCTCACCAAACTCCCCCAAAATTTATCCCGCGTGCCAAACGTGCAGAAAATGGCCCGGATCGGTCTTTTTTTTTTTTTTTTTCCAAACATTGTATATGAAAACCGCAAAACAGAGTTTATCTTTACCGATCGTTCATCCTTGTTTTAGCTCCTAAACCCCAAAACCCAACCCAAACCCAGAAACCCAAAGGTCCCAAACCCATTTCCATTTCACAATTTTAAGACCGAAAATAGTTTGAAAGCTTGCCCTACCCTCTCTCCAAAACCCAGAAACAACATTTTTTTTTTCTTTTTTTCTTGCATGATCACTTTCTTCTGGATATTTACTTCCTTGTCAGTTGCCTCCTTTTCATCTTTATATATATATATATATATATAAATGCGTTTATATGTATGTATAGAAATATGCAAGTAGTAGAATCTACTGATACTTTTAAAGGCGTCATATGGGGATTTTTTTTACTCTGTTTTTCAAGGCTTGATTGATTTATTTATGAATTCATTTTGAAGATTTTCTTTTCCATTTTTACATTGTAATGTAGGACTTGTCACTCTTGGAGTCAAGGAGGAATTGACCCCTAACCCCATCCTTTTTTTTTTTTTTTCTTTCTTTCTCTCACTGTTGTTTTGTGATTTCGTTTCATACAGAAGAGGGTGTTGAGAGAAGATGGAGATTAGTAATGTGAAGGAGGAAACAGTAGTTGGAATAAAAGAACTAACTGATTTGGTGTATCTTGGTCTGTGAACGATGTGCTCAACACCGATTTGGATAGAGAGCGAGCGGGTATATGATGAGTTTACTGATTGAATTCATTGCTGCCTGAGTGGGTTGTTGTGGTATAGTGGGTAATATGCCTGTAATTTACATGTCTTCTTTGAGAACTGATTCATTTTGAAATCACCAAGAATTGTTGCTAAATGCAATCTCTTTCTTGTTCTCCTGTCCTACTCTACGACACGTGGATTCTATTTTTCAGTTTAACAATTTGACGATGCAACAATATGGAAATTTCTGTGTTAAAGAAATAATTTGATGATGCAACAAACTATACGAGAATTCACGTGTTAAGAAATAATTTGACGATGCAATAAAATAAATTATACGGGAATTCGCATATTAAGCAGTGAGATTGGGAGGGAGGATGCAAAAGAGAGTGATGAGCAGTTTGAGTTTATAAAGTAGATAGGAACGATGCTATGGTTTTTTGCATTTTGAATGAATAGTGGAAATGGAAAACTAGGTTTTCATAGTCATCTACGTGCTTTTTCTTTGTATAAATAAGAAAGAATTGATGGTTTGACAAGTGTGTTTATAAACATGTAAATTTCTCTCATAGAAAATCGTTAAATTTTCGGTGAGCAGGTGAAGAATACTTGAACTCATTCATCACCCTTCTTTTAGAGGAAACACGTGCTGACCTGTTGACGAGTGTCGTAACACTAGCTCATGCGTCTTCTTCTGAAATAAAATCTGTTAAGCAATCCAAGGAGTATAAACTTCTCAAAGATTTTCTGTACAAAATTGAATTGCAAAGAGGTATTGAAAATGAGAATGATACGCAGGCATATGAGCCTGATGTTGGAGACCTCATTGCCATTACAAGTGTTACACCAAAATGTGTCGATGATCTGGACCAGCCTGAAAGATCGTATCTTGTTGCATATGTCGAAAGCGTGAAAGAGAGAGAAGATCATTTTAAACTTTTAATACCATTGTCAAAGCCCACCCTAGATATATAGAACACATGGAAGAAAGCGAGAAAAGTAAAACGCTTTTTGCTGTTAAGTTGATCAATATGACTACAAACGCTTTTTCGTAAGAAGGTTTTCATGGGTTGCCTACATCTCAGTATTGTATACGCATGTACACTAAATGCAAGCACACACACAATCTATATTGAATAAACTCACATGTTACAGCTGTTCATATATAAAACGATCCCAAATCTTCTGTGATTAATTTTTGTCACTCTTAAGTAGAACAATGTCAAATCTCTCATGCAGGACGTGGAAAATTGTACCATCTGCGGTGCTGTGTGTTCGGATGTGAGGGCCAGAATCCGCTCCTCGGATTTAAATGAATCACAACGACATGCAATTTTTATGTCAAATTGATATGGGGACCTCCTGGGACAGGAAAAACAAAGACGGTTGGTTTTCTTCTCCATTTACTGCTTAGAATGGAATGCAGAACACTCACATGTGCTCCAACAAACACTGCAGTTCTGCAGGTGACAAAGCGACTTGTAGAAAATGTTATAGACTCAGCTGAATATTAAACATATGGGCTGGGGGATATAGTTTTGTATGGAAACCAGAAACGAATGAAGATCGAGGATTATGACGACCTTGACGAGGTATTTCTTGATCATCGTGCTGATATCCTTGCCAAATATTTTATCCAAAATCTGGGTGGAAAGATACTAGACTTGCCTTGATTAGTTTGCTTAAGGAACCTGAAAAAATGTACAGTTTGTACTTGAAAAAGATGAATGGGGAAGACTTTGAAAGGAACGACAATAAAAATAAGGCAGGAAAAAGTTATGTGAATTTCGAAAATGAGGTTATCAAGAGAAATGCAGAAAAAGGTAACGATAGTGATAAAATCTTTAAAGACTAGAAAAGTAAGAAAGATGGGAGGCAGGTCATTTTCGAAATATTGAAAGAAAACAAGAACAAGAATAGACATAAGGGTATGCTACATCTGCAGAAAGAAAAGAAATCAAAGCAAGAAGAACATGATGGGAATGATGGAAAGGAGAAAGAAAGAGAGGTGGAAAAAGTAAATGATAATCCTTTGACTTTTGGAGAGTTTGTAAAGAAGAGGTTTGATTGTTTTGGAGAATGGCTTCACTTTCTTATTGTAAATTTGTGTACACACCTACTCACATTTATTATTTCCCTAGAAGTGATAAAGAATATGTTTGCAGTTGTTGATTCTCTCAAATCTTTTCAACGATTGTTGCATGGTGTTGCAAATGAAGATTTAAAGGAAGCTTACAGTAGAGGCAGTCATTTTACAAACTTCAATGTTGCAAAAGTTAATAGCCTTTTTATTCTAGAATCACTCACTTCCAAATTTCTTGTTCCTTGTACACATAAGAGAATTCTGCTTGAAAAAGGCATGCCTCATTTTGTGTACTACTTCTGGATCTGCTAAATTGGAGATCATAGATATGAGTCCTTTGGAACTATTGGTTATAGATGAAGCTGCTCAGCTTAAAGAATGTGAATCAACTATTTCTTTACAACTTCTTGGGCCTGGTTATGCTATACTCATGGGAGATGAGCGACAACTACCTGCAATGGTTAAGAGCCAGGTTTTTGCACTTTACTATGTATGTGTGTATTTGTTGATACTATGTAAAGACTTCACGTCCATAGCATCCTTGAATTTATTAACAATTATACCATTGTCAGATTTCTGAAGAAGCTGATTTCGGAAGAAGTTTGTTTCAGAGTTTGGCATGCCTGGGAGGACACAAGAAACACCTTCTCAATGTCCAGTACAGGATGCATCCATCCATAAACCTATTTCCAAATAGGGAGTTCTATAACAATCAGATTCAGAACGGTCAAAATGTTAAAGATAGACGTTACAACAGGCGTTTCCTTAAGGGAAAAATGTACAACTCATACTTGTTCATAAATGTGTCACATGGAAAGGAGGAATTTGATGACAAGCGTAGTCGAAAAAACAAAGTTGAGGTAATTTAAGAAAAAAAGTTAAAGGTTCAATATATTACAATAAATATAAATAGTAAATGTATTAAGATAAGGATGATCATTTGGGTAGAAAAATTTAAAAAATTAAAAAAAAAAAATAAACAAACTTAAACGGTAAAAAATATTATATGTTCAATGTAAATAATAAATTTGATATAGAAACATATCTTGGTCTACATGCATCTTGGCATTAATAATTTTAAATATTAAATAAAGAAAAATTTTAAATTAGATAAGGACAATTATTTGGGAATTGGAAAAAAAAAACAAACTTAAACATTCAATGTAAATAAATAAAAAGAAACTTTAACTACGTTCAATGTAAAAAAAAAAAAAAAAAAACCTTTAACATAACAATGTTATAGGTTCAACATATTACAATACATATAAAATAGTAAATGTATTAAGATAAGGATAATTTTTTGGGAATTACAAAAAATAAAAAAATAAAAAGAAAACAAACTTAAACGTCTTGGTCCACATGCATTTAAACAAATTTATATGTAATTTACATTAATATTTTCAAATATTAAAGAAAGAAAAGAGTTAAAGTAGGACCAATCTTATTATGAAAAAATAAGAATTAAAGTAGGAATTTTCTAAAGATTTTAAAAATAAAATACTGATCATAGGGCTATTAGAATTTTTACACTTTCATCTTCAAACTTAATATATATATACATATATATATATATATATAAATCAATAAGAAACAAGGAGATATAACTTACAAATCAACTTATGGCCAAATAGTTAGGAATGACAAGAGAGAGCAGATGAAAACTAAATCAAAGTCTTTATTTATTTATCTTTTTTTGCACAGTATGTATTGTAAAATAAAAATAAATAGACATCTACTTTAAATAGAGAAAAAAATTGATTTATGCATTCCAAGAAAAGTAAACTTTAATTGTTTTAGATTCTAGAGAATAAAATTGATTATTAATGGGCTACATAAAAATTAATTTATGGAAATATAAAAAAATAATGCATAATCACGATATATAATTTTGGTTGAAATTGAAGAAAAGATTTTATTTGACTTTTCTAATTTGAACATGGCTAAAATATACAATATTATTATTCCAACTTCCAAAAATATAGCCTCTTCATTTTTTTAAATATTTTTCGTGTTAAATTTATTTTTTGTTTTAAGTACCAAAAATATAAGTGTCGTTAATATTTTCCAGAGATTACGTTTCTTTATTGGTTTGTTTAAAAATAAAAATAATAATAGTGATTACAAGAAAATAAATTTCCCACAAATAAATAAATACACATGTCACGCAGAATGATCCAGGTCAGTAATTCATATGCCATGTGGTAGTCATGTTAGCATCACGTTTATGGCCACATCATCAACTATATGGATAATATTAAATACGTGGTAAACTATACCAGATTTCACATCATATATAAATCATCAAACAAAACTAATACCCACACATGCATCAAGCTTTATTGGTACAAATATGTGTTGGTAAAAGACTCTCATTTACATACACATAATTATGTGTGGGTAAAAACTTTCTCTATCACCCTTTACCCGCACATGTGGATACTTACTTTATGTGTGGGTAAATAATATAGCTCATACATATTAGACTTTTACTCACATATATATGTGCAGGTAAACCGTTTCTTATAGTGTTGGTTGGAGTGAGGCAAGCACCTAAGCTGTCCACGCCTTCGCCGGCCCTAGTTGTTTGCATTAAGGATTTAATGGAAAAAAATAAAAAATAAAAAAACACATACATGAGTGTATTATTTTTTTAAAAAAATAAAGACAAGTGATAATAAGATAGTATTAAAAAAAGTGGTAAACTTGCTTTAAAAAAACTGATAAACTAAGTATGATTCTTAGATAAACAAGGGATAAATACGTGTCGAATATGTTTGAATTTAGATAAATTTTATTTATTCGTTTAATTAGTTGAACTCTTTTTTCTTTTTGAGAGAATAATTAGTTGAACTATTTTTTTTAGATAAAAATTGGCTCCTTAAAGAAATAATATTAATAAAAGCTAAAGTACTTCATTTACAGTATAAACACAAATAATTACAATTTCAAACTCCTCAAAAAAGAGACAAAAAGTAGACCACAAA
>JXTB01000008.1:434694-490272 GCA_002914805.1 Parasponia andersonii
CAATGGTTACAATTTTTTTGTGACCATGGATGGATATTTTAAAAAATATTGATATCAGTGTAGTTATTAATTATAGATGTTGAGTTAGCATTTATAATGACTTGCTATAGAAGGTTTCTAATAAGTTGCCAATAAATAAGATTCCATTTCAATTTTTTTTTTAAAACTAATTTTGGAATTTTGTTTCTGTTTTGAAATTTCCAATATAACTTATTTTGCCAATCGAGATGTCATCATTTAAAAGTGGGTCCTTAAGGAACGTCCCCGTCGGTGGCGGCTGCCAGATAAATCGCCGGTCAAAGTTCGTCAAGGTTCTATCAAGGGATCGTTCTTCGCTCAGTGCTTATTCCCCAGATTCTGCTGAGCTCTCTGAGAGCTCCAATGGAGACTCGGGTTCGGGTTCCCAATCCGGTTCGGGTATTGACTTGGCCGTTGTGTTCACAAACTTCTTGAACCAAAACCCAAACCAGCTCGAGCCCAGTTCAAGAAATACGGTCACATCTGATTCAGGCATTTCATCAAATACCTATAGTGCACAACAAAACGGATCACTCACCGTCACCAACTTCGAGAGTCAACAATGCCTTGTGCTTGAAGAAACCGAATTAGTCCAAGAATTGTTAGCGCCCTCTCAAGAAGAGAAAATCAAAGAAGTAAACCTGGGAGGTGAAAATGACGACTTTGTGTTTCAGAATTTGCTCGGAGATGATCAAGATGAAGGTGGAGAACTCGTGTTTTGGTCCGATACAGCGGCTGCGGAGGCGATGCCAAGCTTTGCGTGGTAGCCAATGGCGCATAATTTGCAAGAGCTGGAAAATTTTATGTCGACGAATCTTGCGAATGACATCTGGAACTCTTTCAATTTTTCTAGGTTGGAGATTTTCTCAAGATCTTAATTTAGAGATGCATAATTTACAAGCATTTACTTCTTTTTTTTTTAATCTTCTTTTTTTAATATCTTTTTGTAATTTATGCTAATTAAGATGCATAATTTACAAGCATTTACTTCTTTTTTTTTTTAATCTTCTTTTTTTAATATCTTTTTGTAATTTATGCTTATGTTACTCCTACTCTCTCTACCAGGGAAGTCTTTTTATTACATAAAAATTAATTTCCATGAGAAAAGTTCATGGTATATAGGTGATTATTCTATACAATAAAATGATATATTTCAGTTGTTTGTCAATTTTTC
Organism: Parasponia andersonii; assembly: GCA_002914805.1. Classification (NCBI taxonomy): domain Eukaryota; kingdom Viridiplantae; phylum Streptophyta; class Magnoliopsida; order Rosales; family Cannabaceae; genus Trema; species Trema andersonii. Next base: position 435,887 of record JXTB01000008.1, read on the forward strand.
TGTCTTTTTTTTTCTTTTTTTCTTTTTCCAACATATCTGATATTTATGGCTTCGCTCGACTTCAGTTTTTCTAACCTTTAATCTTGTAGAATAAGCAAATCTTGGACTTTCTCTGAATTTCAATGTGCGTGAGAGTTGTGATAGCAATATTATACATTGTTTTCAGCGAGAATAATTACAAATTAATTTTCGCATATTAGCATCACTTAACTCTCAAACTAGATTATTTCCCAAAAAAAAAAAAATATTACTTACAATTTTACAATTCTTATTGTAAGACTATAAGTAGCCGCGATCACCATGGTGATAATATTCGAATTTCTCCTCTAATTTGGTGATAGATGATATTTACTTACAATTTTATAATTCTTATTGTAAGACTGTAAGTAGTCGTGATAATATTTGAATTTCTCCTCTAATTTGATGATAGATGATAAAGTCTTATTGTAGTTCTAATAAATTAGAAGTTTTATTTTTTATCTTCAACAGGTTGCTCTAAGGTTCTCTCAAAGTGATGTCCATTCGAATTTGATGTCATAAACCTTTTAATTTCGATCATTTCCTTTTTTACATAATCAAGCTCACGTTCAATGCAATTCCTCCACTCCATTTGATCTTCCTCCATTTAGTTTCAATTAAAAGCATAGGAGAATTTATCATTCACAATAAATTTTATAAAATCTTTTAAGTAAGAATTTTCAAAGAAAGTAAGGGCATATTGGTTCCGTATTTGGATCGAATTTTATGATTTGAAAACATTTAAGACCGTAACTGTTTGGATCTTTTTATTTAAATACTTGTATAAAATATTAGTGAAGGGAGAGGTAAAGATGTAGGTGAGGGGGTTTCTTGCAAACGACTTTTTATGGGTTTTAGACTATTAATAAAGCTGACAATGAGAAAAATGAAAAATGGGATGAATACTAAATACTACACATGATAATTTATAACATTAAAAACATGTAATGTTATTATAGTAGTATAATACGTAGTACTACTTCCTAAAAAAACAAACAGTAGTATTTAATGGATAATTTTATGATAGTATAGCATAAGATAATATATTTACTCAAAAAAAATTACAAAATAATATAGTAATAGAATAATAACGATAAAAACGCTTAAAAAATCAACATACAGGTTTTCAAAATACACATCAAATACTTTTTAATTTTCTTTAAACTGGAAATAATAAAATAGATAAGGCAACCAATCAAGTTTTCAAAAATACATTTTGAGTTGTAAACCAATTATAATTTACTAACCTTTCAAAATAAGACTCTGTTTACTTTGTGAAAGCTTGCTTCTTATACATCAATGGTGGTCTTCAATGGAGTTAACGTTTTTTTTTTAAGTTTCTTCTATTTATTTGTTGCTCTATAAAACCTCCTCAATTCTGATATATTGCTAATTAATTATTAATTTTGTTGATTAGATTGTTTAGGAATGATAAGACAAATATTGGAAAGTTCAAATACTTTTAGAAAAATTAATTATATTTAATACATTTAGGTTTTGGGACATTCAAACGTTTTGAAAAAGTAATTAATGAGTAGCATTGAAATTAAATTTTAAAATAAAAAATCATTTTTTTAATCAGTAGAATCTGAATTATAAGATTCTTTTTAAATAAAAAAATATTTTAAATAAATACCACTTCAGCAGGTAAACATCAGGTTACTTATCAATTGTAGCATTTAATTAATTTACTAATTTTGATGTTAATAAATAGCATTAAATTTTTTTGGCCAGCTACCAAACTAATCACAACCATAGGATATAGATCTAACGGCTTAAACTATTGTAACCATTCATGGGTAAATATTGTTGTAACCATTTAAACCAGACCCAGAGATATAAATTTAGAAGAGAAGGCTAATTAAAAAAAATGGAGAAGAGGACAAAAAAAATCCAGTTTTAAAAACTAATGGATAGTAAAGTCTTAACAGGGTAGAAAAATAGATGTTTGCAAAAAAATCTAGTATATATGTGGATGTATATAGTTTATTAGCATTACTATATAGAGTTATTTTTCACTAATATTGATTAATTTAGTTAGTCTTTTTTTTTTTTTCATGGGACTAATGCTTCATATTTCAAATTACTAGACTATGTAATATTACTTATGTTAATTATATTGGAGAAATGATCTAAACCTTGCATTTAGTTCTGTAAAGTTAAGGCATTATGTACTCTATATTTCACAAGGGATACGAACATATGCATAAGACCTCGATAGAAAAAAACTGTATAAGATTCTCAGCGACATGTTAACCAAAAAAAAAAATACTAAAATGTAACTTTCAATTTCTATTAAGTTTGTTACGTAAGAGTAGAATTTTACAATGACAAGTTAGTATATTACGGTGCATTTTCTCACTTTTATGATGCAAAGAGGTCTTAAATTTACCTCTCCAACAAGTTTGTTACATAATACAACATAAGTTTTACAGTGACAATTTAATATATTACGATGACTTTTCTCACTTTTACAATGCAAACATATCTTTAATTTACGATACTCCCCCTCATAGGATTTGCTTATTCTGTTAAAATTACAAAAGTAACCTTTCAGAATTTGTCCTCATTGTAAATAAGATACCAGTGTCATGACTGGTTTTAACAAGTCAACAAAGGACCCATTTCCTACCAAGTGTCTTCCCTAGAGAGTGAGAGACATAGTGCCTACTTAGTGTCTCAAATGGCTACATAGTGCCTACTTAGTGTTTCAAATAGCCATAGCCATGAGGGACTGCAGAAAAGCTCTATTATGTATAGCTGCATAGGAATTTCTTTTAATTAGTTCTTGATAAGGTACGTGTGACTAATACAACAATCATGTATTGCTGGTACAATTTCTATTATACAATGCGTGTTTTCTGAATGTCAGTCATCATGTGGCCCAAGGGAAGATTATGGTTGTAAAATTAATTAGGAAAAGCTTTAGTCTCCTTTTAGATACAATTCTTTTTCATCTCAAATTTCAAAATGTCCTATACATTGAAGTTTATGTAATTGTTCTATTTTTACCTAGTTCCTTCATTTATTAATTCTTAATATTAAAAAAATAACTTTAAATTCATGTATGAATACTTACAATGTAGGAGGATGTAGCAAAGAACCATCGACTAGCAACAAAAATGGAAGCCTTGGAGACATCTTCGTGCCAAGGATGATGCTTATTAAGTATTTTAACTATTATTTCAAATTTTTGATATCAATATGACAATCCATTTGATAGATAAATTCTTACTATTCAATTAGCATATAATAATTTATTATATATAAATTTAATAATATTGAACGATAATAATTCAAATTCTAGGTGTGTTAGTATTAAAAAATTAAGACAAGAATTGCGATTCTTATAATCTCAATTTGTCATTATAAAGGTTGATCTTGATTAATTTAAAGATGTAAATGTTTAAATTAATTAATAATTAATAATTAATAATTCTATTTTTATAGAGTTATTTGTGCTTTTTAATTATTAAAATATGTGTTTTTTTGTATAATTTTAATTTAGAATTTTAAATACCTTAATTTAATTTAAATAAGATTTAGTTTAATTTAATTTGAATTAGCTGTATTTAATTGAGTTTGTATTGATATAGATTTCAACCAAAAAAAAAAAACAAAAAGGAAAAATCAGGATTAAAGGAGAGAGAAGGAGACGATTATCACCGTTGGATCAAGCTGACGGATGGTCTAGATGAGCGTGTGTAGCACAGGGAGAGCAGGAGAATGGAGGAGGCAGGACTGCCGATAGGTGGGCCCGCATGCATCAGCATCCACCATGCCGTGTCTTATCGGCTGCTTCTACGAATGTGCATGGGGTTTTCATCTCAAGTCATTATTTTCCAAGTCATGATCGTAAGTCAATATTTTGAAATGCCAATCAGTGACGATATGCGTGCCGAGCCTACTGTTTCCCTTCGTACAGGATTATTGCCAATGAGACAGAATTTAAATAAAGAGGTGAGAGTAAGAGGAAGAGAGAGAAAAAGAAGTAAGAGATAGAGATTGGAATATGAAAGTGCTACTTACGATCACAGATAAATATAAGAATCTGTGTACAACACAGAAACATTATCTTTTCAGCCACAAAAGGATTATAGGAGAAAGAAAAAATACACGAGAGAGAAAAAGATTGCAGTACAAAGAGAGAAAATCAGCGGGAGAGAGAGCATAGAAGTAAAGCTTTTTCATTAGTGAATTTCTAGTTTGATTTTATTTTTTGTTTTAGATATTTATTTTTTTTTAAAATGTTTATATTTAATATTTTTATTTTTCTTAGTTTAGTTATGCTTTGGATTTCTTTTTCTAGGGCTACATAATATTTTTTTTAAATTTAATATATGAATTATTTTTGTAATTTAGTTTTTAATTATATTCTTAATTTTTTATTTAATTGGCTATTAAATAGATGATGTACAAATCATAATGAAACTGGAAAGAAGATTTATGTATTTAGTTTATTAGATTGAGAGTCATAAATTGTATGTAAAATAAGAATATATTTACATGATTTGTGTAGTCGCAATATGAGTTTCTATAGATCTTAATGAATTCTTTGTTAATTTAATTCACATAAGAATATAGTGAATTGGTAATTAAGAGTATTTTTGCTAGAATTTGGGAAAAAATAATTAAAAAATTAGGAAATCTCGACTATCAACTAGGGGAATAATTTTGGGCCAATGAGATAGATAATTTTTAGAATGGATTAGTGACAGTGAAATTGGAAACCCTAAGTTTAATTTCATTGATTTACATCTCATTTTATTTTTTTGCTTTCAAATTTTCGTCCTCATTTATTTTTATTGCTTTTAGTTTAATTTTAATTTTAATTTTAATTTAATTTTTCTTTAATCAACTAATTCAAACAAAATTAAGATTAGCTAAATTTCGGTACTTAATAAATCAATAATTTAATAGAATGATATTTATATTCACTACATTATTATTATTATTTGTTTGCGATAAGCGCAATTGCATACCTTATTTTCACAGCAATAATTAGTGATGCTATATTGGCGCAACTCACGTTTAAGGTGTAGAGAAGCCGTCTATTGTGTAAGAACTAGGTTGATGAATACTCATAAGAAATGACTGACATATCCTTGTTAAAGTTTGCTGTCACTTCTTAAGGACCAAGTGGCTTTTGGATTAAAATCAAATAGTTACTTCGATGCAGTGCTTATATTGGAATTATTTTTGGATAAATAACTTTATTAGTCCCTAAATTACTTTGGTTCTTAAACATTAATTTATATCATTTTGGACCTCAAACTAACAAAAAAAGTATCATTTTGTTATATATTTTGTTTTATTTAAAACATAATGAACACATGAGACACATTTCCTATTTTGTTGTGCTTCTTTCATATCTAGAAGCTGAATCTAACATTATAAAGAGATTAAAACATAAATTAAAATAATTTGAAAAATGATTAGTTGAACAAAAATCAACTACATGTTAAATAATAATGTAATACAGATTTGTCTAAAATATGATATTTTGTTAAATTTACTAATACATAATGAGAAATGCAGCTCATATGCTCATTTTGATGAGAATCAAATAAAATGTATATCAAGAAGTACTAAAATGAAATATTTTTTATAATTTAAGGACTAATACGTTATAATTTAAAATTTAAGAATTAAAGTGATACTTTCTGCATAGTTTAAGGTCTAATAAAGTCATTTATCTTTTTTTTTTTCCGATAGGAATATTGGATATTTTGGACTTTAGTGCTAAAAATTAGATTAACAAAAAGAACACAAAAAATTACAAGATGTTATTCATAATTTTCATTTGAAAACAAAAGAGCGGAATGGAGGGATCAAGTTGAATAGCTTCTCAATTTCTAATATAGAGAATTTCTCTTTTTTTTTTTTGTGTCTAAAATAAATATAGATGTAACCAAACAAATTATAAGCACGTAAGTTTGCCTTATATATCTATATTTGTAGTAATATTAGAAGCATGGATAAGCTTTGGAAACTGCCCCTTCTGTTTCACCTTTGTGCTTTATTATTTTATTTGTTTTTTCTCCGTTTTCTTTGAGTTTAACATGTGTACGGAATTTGGTGGAATTCACTGAAGCAATTATATAGTACGAATATTTACTAGAAGCGTTTGCTTCTATTTTTCTATTATTATTATCATAATAAAATTTGAATTTACAGTGGGTCCCACATAATGTATCTATCTTTGTATTTACCAATTTGCCATATCTTTCCCTATTTTTCTTTTTGGGGAATTTCTTTGAATTTATGAATAGACAATTTTTTTAATAGCCATGTTAGATAAATTTGTGTCTATTACTTACTAAAATAGATGTTCCTTCCTATTTTTTTTTTTGCCTTTTGTTCTTTTGCTTTTTTTTTTTTTTCTTTTTGTTTTTTTGTCAATGGTCCTATGGAAGTTTACAAACATGTTATGTGTCTATTTTGTTGAAGAACATATCTATAACAAAAATTTTACGATTTCTGGATTGTAATTTTCGCTTTATTATTATTATTATTGTTGTTATTGTTGTTGTTATAGGAAATAACAACATGCAATATATGAGGGTACAAATGGTTACAAACGAATATAACAAAACTTTATAATAAATTTTAAGATAAATATATAAAGTTACCAAAAGTTTGCTCCAAAATTAAACGAAATTTTGTAGCACTTCTGAGCACTGGTTACCGCTGAGACCTGTGTAGGTCACAGTGTCCTTAAAACTGATTCACTCCCTCTACTAGTATACTTGAGAACTTTAGCAAGCGTCAATTTCCCAGGATACAACGACGAAGAGCGGTAAGTGAAGCACCAACACCTCTACTCTACGAACTGGATTGTTTTGAACTCCAATACTCGAAGAACTCTAGCTACGAAATTCCTAAATACTCGAAGAACTTCAACTAGTAATCTTAAGAACTCAAGAAACACTCGAAAAGGAAAACTAGAGTAATAGTGAGAGAAGGATAGAGAGAAGAAGAGACTCTCGTTTTTTTTTTTTTGGTATATGGAAATGAGAGGAAGAGCTCTCCTTTTATAGGCTCCAAAGGGAATTCTGCCATAAAACCAATTCATAATACCAAATATGTTTTGGCAGTTATATAAAGTTTATGGCTTGTTAAAAATTGCTGTTACACACTGCTCATTTGTTTTCTGGAGTTATAAAGCTATTCCAGAATCTTCCTTGAGTTCTGAGATAGGAAAAAAAAAACAAGGTGCAAAAGGAGGCCTACTTCAGAGTGGGCTTTTCAGTCCGACATTCGTGTCCGCAGGTGCAGACACACACGAGCCCATGCAAATTTAGGCCCAAACCAGAAGATTTGCACCCCCCCGCGTGCGTTTGAGAGAGCATCTGTGGTGGTCATTCTTACTACCATCTCAATACAAGGTTCTTTATAAACCACTTGCACCAGGCATTTCCCATCAATGTGAAACTATAATATTTTCCTTTCATTTTTCATTTCAATGTTGTACTTTTAAGTAACAATTTCTCATTCATCCGTACACCATTTTGAGCATATAAATATACGAAATCGATGCCCTCGCGGAGGAGAATAAGAATTCACCAAGACCTTTTATCAAAAGATGTGGGTCCCACTTAATTTTTAGTTTCAAAATGGTTCATGAAAATGGGTTTTATATAAAATTTAGTCTTCATAATCTACTTGGGCTTCCAAGCCCAAATTTATTTCCTTAACCCATTTAACTCATTTTTCTAATCATTTAACCCAATTTTCCAACAATCCCCCATATGAATGGAAATTATAAAAGGAGAGACTATAGACTCTAGACAAGGTAATAGAGTTCTATGAATGAAACCTGCATAGGATAGGTAAGTGTTACCCTTTGAACCTTCCTTTGTGAGAGTATATTTATTTTACTGACTGATCAGTAGACATGATGTCTTTGAACTATTCTGTCATTTATGTAAACAATAATATACTTCACACAGGAATCTTTCTTAATAAATCCAGTTCTTATGGTTATGTTCATTTTGGCCTTGAACATTTTTGCCTGGTTCTGCAAGAGTTTCTAAGGAATTGAGCCCTCATAATTCCCCTTTAAAGTGGCCCTACTTCTCTCTCACATAGGTGATTTCTAAGTTATGAGTAACCTGCATTACTCTGCTCGATTTCCCGACGTATAAGAATCATTAAAAGCATTTACTTATTATATTCCTTACGAGCATCACTGTTTTTCATTACATGAATGGACATGAAGGTAATACCCTCACAGGAGGATAACCCCTCCCACAGTGATCCAACTAAGTCTTTATAGTTAGGTTGTCCCTTTGAATCTAGATCTTGGTATCTCCACTCAATTAGGTTGGGTTTCCATTAGATTGACTTTATTTCATGGGTTTTAGTCCCATTCCTCTTGATGATTTGTCAACTAACCCTATGTTTAACCCTTTGGTTAGCAAATCCACAAGGTTATCCTTAGACTTCACATAGTCTATAGAAATAACTCCCGTTGAGAGTAGTTGTCTAATGGTATTATGTCTACGATGTATATGTCTAGACTTACCATTATACATGTTATTCTGTGCCATTCTAATAGCCGATTGACTGTCGCAATGTATAAATATTGGCGGCATAAGCTTAGGCCAATCTGGAAAATCTTCTAAGAAATGATGTAGTCATTTGGCCTCTTCACCACATTTATCTAGAGTTATAAACTCAGATTCTATCTTGGATCATGCTATCATCGTTTGTTTTAAAAGATTTCCATGATACAGCTGCTCCAGCTAGTGTGAACATATACCCACTAGTAGACTTTGAGTCTTTTATGTCAGATATCCAGTTTGCATCATTGTATTCTTCTAAAATTGCAGGATATCTGTTATAATGTAGTCCATAGTTATGAGTATATCGTAAGTATCTAAGTACTTTCACAATTCCTTTCCAATACTCAGCACTTGGATTACTCGTATATCTACTCAGTCTACTGATTGTGTAGTCTATATCTGGCCTTGTGCAACTCATCAAGCACATCATACTACCAATCAATCTTGAGTATTCTACTTGAGAAATACTCTCACCTTTATTCTTATAAAGGTGTTGACTCATGTCTATCGATGTTCTAGACACTCCAGAATCATCTTTGTTGAATTTTTTCAAATTTTTGTCCACATAGTGCGACTGATTGAGTATAAGTCCATCAGACGTCCTTGTAATTTTAATTCCCAAAATTACATCTGCTAGACCCATATCTTTCATGTCAAATTTGGAGTTCAACATATTCTTAGTAGATTTGACCATCTTGTCATTACTACCAACAATGAGCATGTCATTAACATAAAGATACAAAATGATATAGCCATTTTTAGTATTTTTGACATAAACACATTTATCACATTCATTGATTTTAAAACCATTAGCAAGCATTACTCTGTCAAACTTTTCATGCCATTACTCTGGTACTTGCTTCAAGCCATACAGAGACTTGACCAGTTTACAGACTTTCTTTTCTTGTCCAGGAGCAACAAAACCTTCAAGTTGTTCCATATAGATTTCTTCATCTAGATCTTCATCTTATAGAGTTTATTCTTGTTACAGGAGAATAAGCATCAAAGTAATCTAGGCCTTCTTTTTGCTTATAACCTTTGATAACCAATCTAGCCTTATATTTGCCAATTGTTCCTTTTGCTTTCATTTTCCTCTTGAAAATCTATTTCAAACCAAGTGGCTTACATCCTGGAGGAAGATCTACTAGTTCTCACGTATGGTTTTATAAGATGGAATCAATTTCGCTCTTAATGGCCTCTTTCCACAAAGGTCCCTCAACAGAGCTCACAGCTTCTTGGAAGCTTTGAGGTTCACTTTCCAACACGTAAAATAAAAAATTCGGACCAAAATATTTTCCAGTTTTCGCTCTTTTATTGCGTCTAGGCTCATCTTCAATGACTTGTTCTTGGTCCTGACTATCCTCAATGATAGCCTCATAAGTTCGTTTAGATGTACTAGGTACTTCCTTGGATTTATATAGAAATTCATGTTCAAAGAACGATACATTTCTCGATTCCATTATTGTGTTCTTGTATATGTCTGGGATTTGTGACTCATATACAAGAAACCGATAAGCACTACTATTATGTGCATAACCAATGAAAATGCAATCTACTGTCTTTGGTCCTATTTTCACATTTTTAGGTGTAGGTACCAATACCTTAGCAAGACATCCCTATACTCGCAAGTATTTGTAGGAAGGCTTTTTACCTTTTCACAGTTCATAAGGTGTCTTTTCTTCTTTCTTACGGGGTACCTTATTTAAGAGGTAATTAGTTGTTAAAACAGCTTCTCCCCACATATTCTGAGGCAACCCAGAACTTAATAGCAACACATTCATCATCTCTTTCAAGGTACAATTTTTGCTCTCAGCAACACCATTTGACTAAGGCGAATAAGGCGGAGTGACTTCATGTATTATTCCGTATTGTATACAGATTTCACCAAAAGTTGATTCATACTCTCAACTACGATCATTTCTAATCATCTTAATCTTCTTATTAAGTTGATTTTCGACCTCATTCTTATAGAGAATAAACTTCTCTATTGATTCGTCCTTGGATCTTAGTAAATACACATAACAATATTTTGTGCTATCATCGACAAAAGTAATAAAATACTTATTGCCTCTCTTTGTTTGTACAAATTTTAAGTCATAAATATCATTGTGAATTAAATCAAGGGGTTCAGTATTTCTTTCAATAGTTTGAAAAGATGATCTTGTCAATTTTACCTCAACACAAGTTTGACACTTATGTTTTTTATCGATTTGGAAATCAGGAATATGATTTAAGTTAATTAATCTAAGTATAGTATCATGATTAACATATCCTAGTCTACCATGCCATAAAATAGAAGACTCAATCTAAGTAAAAGAACTAACTTTATTGATATTGAGCTTTACAGTCATTACATTTAGTTTATACATACCCCCATATTCATATCCCTTTCCCACAAAAAGACCATTTTTGGTCAATACAAATTTATCTGACTCAAATACCATGTGGAATCCGTGTTTATTTAGAAGGGAACTAGACACAAGGTTCTTACAGATATCCGGTATGTACATCACGTTGTTTAAATTTAGTTCCTTCCCAGAGGTCATCTTTAGCACCACTTTGCCCAGAACTTTAATTCAGAGATGGCTGAATTACCCATGAAATGCTTCTCCCCATTCCCTACTGGTTTAAAAGTTGTGAATAGGCCCTTGTTAGAACAAACATATCTTGAAGCTCCAGTGTCAATCTATCATTCCCTTGGCTTGGATCTAACGAGGTTGACTTCAGAAATGACTGCAGACAGACTTATGTCTTCTATATCTTTTGTGATGTCATCCACCATATTGGCTTTATTCTTCTTCTTCTTTGGAAGTCGGCAATCTAAAGCCTGTGACCCATCTTGTCACAGTTAAAGTATTTTCCTTGAAATTTTTGCTTCTTGCTTATTCCACCTTTAGGTTCTAGCTTGGATCCTTTCTTTGACTTATTCTTCTTAGCCTTGGAGCTTTGATCATACTCCACAACATTTGCCTTTGCTCCAGACGTATTAGTCGAGGCTCTTGTCTTTTCAGCACGTCTGTTGTCTTCTTCAATGTGGAGCCTTATAACAAGGTCTTCAAGGCTCATGGCCTTTTGCTTATGTTTTAGGTAGCTCTTGAAATCCTTCCATGAAGGGGATAGCTTCTCAATAATAGTAGCTTCTTGGAAGGGTTCACAAAGGGCCATCCCCTCTGCCTAAATCTTATGGAGAATCAACTGAAATTCTTGAACTTGACTGATTACAGTTTTTGAGTCAACCATTTTATAATCGAGGAAATGTCCCATCACAAATTTCTTGGAACCAGTATCCTCAGTTGTATATTTATGGTCTAGTGACTCCTATAGTTCCTTTGCCGTTTTCTTATTGCGATATACACTATATAATGAATCGGTCAAACTATTCATTACATAGTTTCGGCATAGGTAGTCAGATTATTTTCAAGCATCCACCGTAGCAAGAACTTAGAAATCTTGCTCATCTTCTCTGAATTTTGGAGCCTATTCAGTCAAGAACCTCGCAAGGTTCAATGTGGTCAGATAAAATAGCATTTTTTGCTGTCACATTTTAAAGTTCAACCCATTGAACTTCTCAGGCTTCTCTCCATGGTATGCTACTGGTACCATTGGAGTCACAAGAGGATTTGGCACTTGAGCCACAACAGGGACAAGTACTGGCATTGCAGATACCACAGCAGGCTGTTGAGAATTAATCATGTTCTTGGCATTGACAACATCAGCATTGTTATTCACTATCTCTGAAATTATTCAATCAAAGATTATTAATTTCAGTACAAATTTATTCCCATGAAAGACCGGAGGGTTCACAAACAGGTCCCACTTAAAATCCTGCCTCCTAGACAGAGTTTCAAAGAAATTCCCAGGAAAGACGTGGAGGGGTCACAGATGCTTCCTCGTCAAACTCAGTTTCCTTAGACAGAACACAAATTCTTTTCCATAAGAATTCCACACAAGAATGATAGAAATAACAAAGCAGGAGAACAATATATATATATATATATATATATATATATATATATATATATATAATCAAACAACTAGAATTATATATATTGCAAATAAGAGCATAAAGAATTTAATAAAATAAATTCTAACATGCAACCTAACATAAAGAATTTAATGAAATAAATTCTAATATGTAACCTAATAACAACCTTATAAAAAGCAAGAATCAGTTTTAAGATTGTAGGAAATAACAACATGCAATATATAAGGTTACAAATGGTTACAAACAAATATAACAAAACTTTATAATAAACTTTAAGATAAATATATAAAGCTACCAAAAATTTGCTCCAAAATTAAACAAAATTTTGTAGCACTTCTGAGCTCTGATTACCACCGAGGCCTGTGTAGGTCATAGTGTCCTTAAAACTGATTCGCTTTCTCTACTAGTATACTTGAGGACTTTAGCAAATGTTAGTTTCCTAGGATACAACAACAAAGCGGTAGATAGAGCGGTAGGTGAAGCACCAACACGTCTATTCTATAAACTGGATTGTTTTGAACTCCAATACTCGAAGTTAGCTACGAAATTCCTAAATAGTCGAAGAACTTCGGAGTGGGCTTTTTGGTCCGACATTCGTGTCCGCAGGTGCAGACACACACGAGCCCATGCAAATTCATGGCCCAAGTCCGAAGATTTACACCCCCCTGCTCTCGCTTGAGAGAGCATCTGTGGTAATCATTCTTACCACCATCTCAAAACAAGGTTCGTTATAAACCACTTGCACTAAGCATTTCCCACCAATGTGGGACTCTAATGTCAGGGGTGAGATTTGGACAAATCGCCATTCTGTCAAGACGGCTTGCCCCTTATGCACACCTACCCAATATCGCATTAAATGTTCTGTCTGGGTCTGGAGTTGTGAGTTGCTTTCCATTATATTCTGGTGGAAGGCCCTTGGGGCTTCCGACTCCCCAGCTGTCGAGGTAAGGGTCGGACTGGGCCGAGTCTATCCAGGGTCTTTGATGGGCTCGGCCCTAACCTCGGACAGCCCAATGGCCGATGTGGTTTCATGTGTGACCTGCGTGGCCTTTAGCTAGTCACTTTCGATACCTGTCAGACGGTGGGCCTTGTTTGTGACCTATTTTGCTGCTTAATCGTCCACGTGGTGTATGATTTGGGAACGGGTCCCACAACTACCCCCATTTCCCTACTTGATGGATTCTATCCGTCAAGTGGGGAAATCGTTTATCTGTTCTTCCAATCTTGGGGATGCACGTGGCTCCCCCTTGTCGACACGGAGGCACGTCATCCCATGTCACGAAATTTTTTTAAATTTCAAAGTTCCGACTGTTCGGTCTCTTTTGCTCTCCTTTTTTTCAGAAAAACTCTTCGGCTCCCTCTTTATAAAAGCCGCAATTACGATCATTTTCTACTTTACTAAAATCTTCAATTATTTTAGCCTCATAAAATCCTAGAGACTTTTGCTCTTTCGATCGTATCCAGAACAATGTCTTCGGGTCAAGATCAAGAATTGTGCCCCATCACGGATTCGGAGTTGGATTCACTGAGGAGACAACTCTGCCTCCCTGGTGGAGTGATGCTGCAAAGGGTCGAGGGCCCCACGGATTGGTATCTTCATCCCTCTGCCCCCGAAGTCTCTATTATCTTGGGCAGAAAATATCTAGAATGGCTGCGATTCCCTCTTCCTCCTCTGATCCACCAATTCTTCACTTTGACGGGGATCCATCCGATGCAGCTAAACGCAAACGGGGTCATGATTTTGATGAGGCTTTCTGCCATGTCAGTTCTCTATAACCTGGATATCGACCTGGAGGTGGTCTTTTATGCTTACAAACTCACCCTCATCCCTAAGAAGAGTTCCTACCTCACCTTTTACCTCCAACCGCTACCGGGACGTCACATCTTCTGGGGCTTGCTGAGGTCAGACAAGCAATGGGACTCCCACGCTAGACTATACGCCGTTGGAGGGGCGTGGTGCTCCCCTTGGGTGAATGGCGAGCACTTCCAACTCCCTCAGCTTTCCTACAGAGTAAGTGCTAGGTCGTGATTTTCGAGTATGCGTTCTCCTCATCTGTTATTGCTCACGTCATTTTGTCTTGTGTAGCCTCGACATAAGAGAACAGGTTCGAGCCACATTTGTCGGCAGAGCGGCTCAAAGGCCTGGAAGGGATCGTCATCTTCGGATCTCCTGGGGACTACCGGCACATCCAGGCCGTCCTCAACCCCCTGGTGATGAATATGATGCCCAGGATGATTTCATACCTTCCCTTCCCTCTGAATACCTGGGTCATCACAAAGCACCTACGGAGCTGATTTGACGCCTCTGCCCTGAGCCGATTCCGCTGGGACGAGCATGATCGAATCGCCATGGTGGGTCAGCAGGTTACGACTTTAAGCCAATTAGCGGGCTCTAATGACCTGGTGGCGCTGTCTAGCCATGAGCTCGAAGAAGCCGTGAGGTTCGTGGCCGAGGAGTGCATAAGGCTCTGCAGAGAGGAAGCCGCCGCCCCCAAGAGGGCCAGGGGTGGGTTCATTTTCGCATCCTTGAGCTTCGTGGGTCGGATTATGGCTGTGATCTAAACATATTGATTGTTCTTTGCAGGTTCTGAGACGGGCCTATCGGCTGACCCCTCCCTCGTCAAGGGGGGAGGCGCGGGACATTAGGCTCGCCCTAAGGCACCCTCTAGCCGGCATCTTGCAGTGCCTTCAGAAGACGAAGTGCCCGCGGTCCCCCGCTCCGATGCAGGTGGACCTCCATCCGAGGGAACGTCTGCCACAAGGGCCGTATACGGTGAGGGGGTGCCCCTGAGTCTGCCCGGGGGGTCTACTGCACCAACCTCATCCACCCCTGACTCTGGTTCGAAATCGGGTGCTACTTTCCTCAGTAGGGAGATCACTGAGCTCAGTGGAGGGGCTTCGAGGTTGAAGTCTCAGCTGTCTTCCCCTCCCCCAGTCTCAATAAAGTGGTGCCATGAAGTTGGCTTATCCAAAGAAGGAGAGGGCCAGGGGAAGAAGAGGGGCAGGGTTGCCCCCTTATCTGACAGTGATAACGACGGGGCCACGCTGACTATTCTAAGGAGAAAAAGGTCCGTGCACAACGACCTACCAAGCAGAGATGCACCACCTCCTGCCGTGGCCAAGGCGCTCTCGGCGATGCCCAGCTTTCCTCCGTCCCTACCGTCGCTGCTTCAGGGGCGTGCTCGGCTGGGGGAGAAGGTGCCCTCATGGCTGGTGGGGTAGAGCCGTGTCCCTCAGGCGCGGGTAACACCCAAAGAGAGGGTCCAGCTGTAGAGCCGGGGCTGGAGGTGCTCTCTTTGGAGAACGTCGAGCTTGTCGCCAGCCGTACCTCTGCGCAGGTTTGGTCCATTCGGTTACTTCTAAGTTTCTTAGCATCCTTGCTAGAGGCTGACCCCCCCTTTTTTTCTTATTACTTACAACTGGCCGTCATCTGGTCTTTCTATTTCTCTCGCATCAAGGATTTGACCGAGGAGCTGAGCTCCCGCTCTGCACTGGCCGAGCGCAGCGAGGCCGCCCTTGGCGAGTTGAAGACTGACTTCGATTTATATCGGAGCCTCGATGAGGCAAGGGTCAGCAGCGCAATGGCTCATGCTCTGAGCATCGAGAGGACCAGGTGCGAGGAGCTAGCTACAAGACTGGTCGAGGCAGAGGCCAACAAACTTGCTCAATCTGAGGCCATCAGACTAGCTCAAAATGAGCTAAGGGTCAAGGAGCAAGAACTGCAGAGCACGGGGGTAGAGATGAGACTGGCTTTCATCGCTTGTGATAGGGCTGTCGACTATGCTAAAGAAGTGAGGAAAGCCGAGGTGAAAGCCAAGCTAAAGGCCCACTCTCTGCAACGCAGACTTGACCGGTCCAACGAGGTAAATCGATATCTCTTCTTGGATCACAAAAATCTGATGGGTGCTCATGTGGAGATGTCTCACAAACACGGTGAGGACCTTGCCAGCATTAACACTTTTTTGGTCGACTTATCACAGTGGCAAGTGGAGCTCAGGCTGGTGGTACTGAAGGATAGGTTAGCGGATGCGAAAAAACTGAAAACGAGGTACCAGAGACAGGTGGATGTCCTTTCTGTAGAAAGTTACAGGTCTAGCTGGGAGAATAGAGAATTTGAAGGCCACACTGAGGTGGTAATACCAGACTAGTTCGACGAGCAGAAAGGCGTCGAGAGAGACCACTATTCCATCAAGTACTACATGCAGCAGCTTGGGGATGAGATCAGCATCACATACCCTGCTAACGTGCTGAAGATACTTGCTGTGGAAAAGGACGGGCCCTCTATTTCCCCCTCTGTTGCCAAAAAGCTTATCCCCGTTTCTGGTCTGCCAGACCGAACTTCGGAAGCCCCTGGCAGTCAGCCTGGTTTTGGGGTTTCAACAGGTGAGGGGTCTGGTGTGGTCATTGTATCTAGTGATGAATCCGACCCTGGTACACCACCCTCCACCGGGGCTAGCCCAAGCACCGGGACTGGCTGCGCTCCCCTGGCCAGAGGTAATTAGGGTCCCTAATTTTGTACATTTGTAAAGCTGACCTTCGTTGTAACCCTCCGTATAGATAATAAGAATAGTACAATTCTTTTTAGCCTATTTTCTTTTTCTTTGTTGACCGCATCTGGGGTAAAGTTAAACCTTGTTATCATCGTCTGCATAAATAAGATGGAAATGATTTCGGTCTATTAGCGAGTCCTCCTCGAGCTATGACTAATAAGATTAGTTCCGGAGACTGGGATGTGAGCTTTGGCTCGGATAACTTCTGTTATGATTTGTTTTGGCAGAGTTCGACCTGCACGTGTGGCTGGACTTCTCTGACCCCAAATGGAACCACGCTCGGAACCAGCTCCAGGGATTGGTCGGCCATTGTTTGGACCTGTCGCTACAAAGGAGAAGGCCTGAGCTTAGCTTTTACTGGGAACAAACATGGCACTACCACTCTGATGTCTCTCTACGAGTCCGTTCGCGACCTGCCTCTCATTAATAGGGCTTATGAGTGCGCGTCACTGTTGACCGTGTGCTTTGTATTTTTAGGACATAATAAACAGACTTTAATCTTAATTTCTGTCTTCACTTTTGATCTGGTATTGGACTACTTCCAACAGATAGACTTCAAATCTGTTCACATCCTGCCAATGCGCAATTAGACCTTCCCCCAGGTAGAGCCTGTTTTCCTTTAGCTCTTCGTATAGCTAAAATGTTCCTTAGGGAGGGTCCACTTCCAATGGGTGGATCCCGACCCTACTTTCCTTTAGCCATTCGTGTAGCTAAAATGTTCCATAGAGAGGGTCCACTTCCAACAGGTGGATCCCGACCTTGTTTTCCTTTAGCCATTCGTGTAGCTAAAATATTCCTTAGAGGGTCTGCTGGCAAGCTTTTGGGTTGCGCAGCCCTTTTCTCCTCATACGTTTTCTCGGGTCATTGGCAAGCGTTTTATTGTGCGATGTGATTCCCATAGTATGATTGTTTTGAGGAATACTGGCAAGCTTTTGGTTGCACAGTTTTTCCCTCTTCATACGTTTTCTCAGGCCATCGGCAAGCATTTTATTACACGATGTGATTCCCATAGTATGATCGTTTTCGAGGTCTGCTTGTAAGTTTTGGTTGCGCAGCTCCTTCCTCTTCGTACGTTTTCTCAGGTCGTCGACAAGCGACGTGATCCCCATAGTACGACTGTTTTCAAGGTCTGCTGGCAAGTTTTGGTTGCGCAGCTCTTTCCTCTTTGTACGTTTTCTCGGGTCATCGGCAAGTAATTTATTGCACAATATGATTACCATAGTACGATCGTTTTCGAGGTCTGCTGGCAAGTTTTTGTTATGCAGCTCTTTCCTCTTCGTACGTTTTCTCGGGCCATCGGCAAGCATTTTATTGCACGATGTGATTCCCATAGTACGATCGTTTTTGAGGTCTGCTGGCAAGTTTTTGGTTGCGCAGCTCTTTCCTCTTCATACGTTTTCTCGGGTCGTCGACAAGCGACGTGATCCCCATAGTACGATCGTTTTTGAGGTCTGCTGGCAAGTTTTTGGTTGCGCAGCTCTTTCCTCTTCGTACGTTTTCTCGGGTCGTCGACAAGCGATGTGATCCCCATAATACGATCATTGATTGCATGAATAGTGCGTATGGTCCGCAACTTGGGCATGGGGTCTGCCACTATGGGCGGACCCCTTTTCCGTAGCAGGCCAGTATGATTTTTTGCCTGTGCAAATAAAACATGAGGTCTACCACTGTGGGCAGACAATTTCCCGTGTGGCAGAAGACCCGACCTGTTTCGAAATTAAGTTTCTTAATAATATAAGCGTTCATATGGGTCTCACGAGTGCATAGTGCATGGGTCTGCCACTGCGGGCAAACCCCTTTTCCATAGCAATCCAAAAGATGAATCCATGCAGCAAAAAGGGAACTTGACCTGTTTCGGATTTAAGCTTTTCAATAATATAAGCATTCACATGGTCTTACATCATATGCATGTGCCTTACACGTGATACTTTTTCAAGTGCTAAGCGTTCCACATGTTCGGCAAATTTTTCCCGGTCTTGAGCTCTTTCAGGATATACGCACCATTGTCGAGCGCTTTGATCACCTCATAGGGTCCGATCTAATTGGAGTCCAGTTTCGAGGAATTCCCTATTCTAACTATCAGGAGCCAATCCCCGGCATTAAATCATCGGGCACTAACCTTTTTTGCATAGTAGAACATAGCCTGCTGGTGGTATGAAGCCAGGTGGATCAGGGCCATGTTTCTCGTTTCTTCCAGGAGGTCTGTGTTGCGGCTTAACTGACGTTCGTTTAAGGGAGCATCTTTTACCACTTCAAAGCGGAGGGTCAGAAGGCTGACCTCGATCCGGATCACAGCCTCTGATCCGTAGACCATGGCGAATAGCATTCTTCCAGTTGACCTCCGCTCTGTGGTTCGATGGGCCCACACAACAGCCGGCAGTTCTTCTAACCACTTGCTTTTAGCCTTCTGTAAGTTCTTTTTGATGTTGCTGAATATGGCTTTGTTCATTGTCTCTACTTGGCCATTCCCCTAAGGGTAGTACACGGAATAGAAACTGAGCCTTATATCATATAGCTTGCTCAACTCCTTGAGCTTAGCATTTTGGAACTGTGTGCCATGATCGGCGTGTATCTCTTTCGGGATCCCGAATCGACAGATTATGTTCTTCCAGATGANAAGTTTTTGGTTGCGCAGCTCTTTCCTCTTCGTACGTTTTCTCGGGTCGTCGACAAGCGATGTGATCCCCATAATACGATCATTGATTGCATGAATAGTGCGTATGGTCCGCAACTTGGGCATGGGGTCTGCCACTATGGGCGGACCCCTTTTCCGTAGCAGGCCAGTATGATTTTTTGCCTGTGCAAATAAAACATGGGGTCTACCACTGTGGGCAGACAATTTCCCGTGTGGCAGAAGACCCGACCTGTTTCGAAATTAAGTTTCTTAATAATATAAGCGTTCATATGGGTCTCACGAGTGCATAGTGCATGGGTCTGCCACTGCGGGCAAACCCCTTTTCCATAGCAATCCAAAAGATGAATCCATGCAGCAAAAAGGGAACTTGACCTGTTTCGGATTTAAGCTTTTCAATAATATAAGCATTCACATGGTCTTACATCATATGCATGTGCCTTACACGTGATACTTTTTCAAGTGCTAAGCGTTCCACATGTTCGGCAAATTTTTCCCGGTCTTGAGCTCTTTCAGGATATACGCACCATTGTCAAGCGCTTTGATCACCTCATAGGGTCCGATCTAATTGGAGTCCAGTTTCGAGGAATTCCCTATTCTAACTATCAAGAGCCAATCCCCGGCATTAAATCATCGGGCACTAACCTTTTTTGCATAGTAGAACATAGCCTGCTGGTGGTATGAAGCCAGGTGGATCAGGGCCATGTTTCTCGTTTCTTCCAGGAGGTCTGTGTTGCGGCTTAACTGACGTTCGTTTAAGGGAGCATCTTTTACCACTTCAAAGCGGAGGGTCAGAAGGCTGACCTCGATCCGGATCACAGCCTCTGATCCGTAGACCATGGCGAATAGCATTCTTCCAGTTGACCTCCGCTCTGTGGTTCGATGGGCCCACACAACAGCCGGCAGTTCTTCTAACCACTTGCTTTTAGCCTTCTGTAAGTTCTTTTTGATGTTGCTGAATATGGCTTTGTTCATTGTCTCTACTTGGCCATTCCCCTAAGGGTAGTACACGGAATAGAAACTGAGCCTTATATCATATAGCTTGCTCAACTCCTTGAGCTTAGCATTTTGGAACTGTGTGCCATGATCGGCGTGTATCTCTTTCGGGATCCCGAATCGACAGATTATGTTCTTCCAGATGAAGTTAATCGTGACTGCCTTATTAACGGTCGCGTAGGCTTCAGCCTCTACCCATTTGATGAAATAATCCTTGGCCAGCAGGACGTACCTCCTTCCCCCTGGACTTCTGGGGAGCTCTCCGACGATGTCCAGACCCCATTTGGCAAATGGCCAAGGAGTTATGTTCGAATAAAGTACCTCTGTGGGCTGGCGAACCACTGGCATTTATCACATTTCTTGACGAATCGGGCTGCCTCTGCCATCATGTATGGCCAAAAGTATCCGGCCGTTAGAGCCTTATGGGTGAAGCTGCATCCGCCAGAGTGGTTGCCACATACTCCCTCGTGGATTTCCTCCATCAGTTTTTGCACTTCGACGGGACCTATACACCGCAGCATCGGACCCATTGTCGATCTCCTGTATAGTTGTTCACCCATCATCGAGTACCTGGCAGCTTTCAATCTGACTGACCTTGCTTCTCGGGGGTCTGCGGGCAGGTTCCCCAACGTTAAATACTGGGTGATGGGTTTCATCCAACCTTCGTCAGTAGTTCTAGTTGCAAATATATGGCGTGCAGGGGTCTGCGGGGGTCCTCCATGTTCTCACCTTCTAGGAGAACTTCTGTGCTTCCGGCCAAACCTCCGATTGACGCACTCTTAGCTAGCTTGTCGGCCCTCTGGTTCATCTCCCTGGGAATCGGTTCAAGATCGAAATTGCTATAATGAGCTTTTGCCCCCATTTCCTTGGAGAAGTACATGTGCAACCTCGGTTCTTTTACTTCGGAGTTTCCTTTGACTTGACCTGCGATCAACTGCGAGTTGGTCTTTATTGCGATGTTCTCCACTCCGAAGTACAGAGCAAGCTCTAGGCCTTGCAGCAGTGCCTCGTACTCCGCCTCATTGTTAGTCGCCTCAAAGTCGAGCCTTAATGCCTTCTCAACTCTGAGACCCGTTGAGGTCTGCAGGACTATCCCGATACCTGACCCTGAGGTATTCGTGGATTCGTCGGTGTAGAGCATCCAGGCTGAAGAGGGGCGAAGTTGAGACATCTGAGACGGGTCATGGTGCTTGCCGAAAGATTCAATTTCCACCAGAAAATCTGCCATGACCTGTCCTCTCTTCGCTGCTCTAGGCCAATACTCGATGTCATATATTCCTAGCTCGATGGTCTACTTGGTCAGTCGTCTCGATAGGTCTGGCTTGGCCAAATTTGCCGGATGGGGAAATCCGTATACACGGTGACCGAGTGTGCCTCAAAATACTGCTAGAGTTTCTTTTTAGCGTTGACCAGAGCGAGGACCAGCTTTTCTGCCACACTATATCACGTCTCGGCATCCAGGAGCATGCGGCTTATATAAAACACTGGAATCTATTTGCCATCTTCCTCGATGAACAGTATGGCCCTGATCGCTGCTCTGGATACTGCTAAATAAGCATATAGGCACTCCCCCTCTGCTGGGGAAGCCAGGATAGGTGGGTGACTCAAATACAGCTTGAGATCTGTCAGTGCCCTATCTTGTTCCTCTCCCCAGACGACAGTAGAGCTTTTCTTCAAGCATTGGAAGAAAGGCTTGCATCGGTTGGACATCTTAGAGACGAATCAGCTGAGAGCAGCTATCTTCCCGGCCAGGCGTTGGACCTCCCAAACAGTCGAGGGTCTCTGCACATTCACAATCGAGGCCAGCTAGGTCGGGTTTGCCTCAATACCCCTTCTGCTCATGATATGCCCCAGGAATTGACCAGAGGACACCCTAAATACGCATTTCTTAAGATTCAGATGCATCTGATATTACTTTAGAATCTGAAAACATTCGTCTAGGTGTCTCCGATAGTCTGAATCTTTTCTGCTCTTCGCGACCATGTCGTCGATATAGACCTCCATAGTCTTCCCTAGTAGCCTGGTGAACATCTTATTCATGAACCTTTGGTAGGTTGCCCCCACATTCTTCAAGCCAAATGGCATACGCCTATAGTAGTACAGACCATGCTCCGTGATAAAAGCTGTGTGGATCTGGTCTTCCGCGTACAAGAAGATCTGGTTGTACCCGGAGTAGGCATCTAAAAAGCTCATTCTGTTGAATCCCGCCGTCGCATCTACCATTTGGTCGATTCTTGGTAGGGGGAAGCTATCCTTCAGGCAGGCCTTATTCAGGTTGGTGAAGTCTATGCAAATACAGTCGTCGTCGGTTTTCTTTTTCACCACCACCGGGTTAGAGACCCAACACGGGTACACGCATTTCCTTATCAGACCGTTCTCCAGTAGCTTTTCCACCTCTTTGTTGATCGCCCTGTTTTTCTCTGGTGCGAATCTTCGGGGTTTCTACCTGACTGAAGGGAAATTGGAGTCTATGTTCAGCCGGTGGTAGGTGTGTACAGGGTCTATCCCGGGCATGTCATCGTGAGACCATGCGAAGACGTCCTCATTCTGCTTCAGGAATCCCAACATCTCGTTTTTTTACTCATCGGGTAATAAGGCCCTGATTAGAACCACCTTCGCAGGTTCTCCCTCTTTCAAAGGGACCGCTACCTGCTCCTCGATTGTGGATTCCGGACTGTCAGACTCCTCTTCGATTCGCTTCATGTACGCTAGTAGGCGGTCTTTTAATTGCTATCTATCCCTGGTCGCGGCGCTTGCACTCGCGTCGGCTCCCCTCAGGGTGATTGAAAAGTATTTCCTTGCAGAGGCCTGGTCTCCCTTGATGTCTATCGTATAGGTACCGTCATTTGATAGACATCTTAAGACCTGGTGGAGGGTGGAAGTGACCTCATGCATGGCGTGGATCTATCCCCTTCCCATGATGACGTTGAAGGAGAACTGGTAGTCAATGACGACGAAATCCACATCCAAGCATCTCTCAGCAGCGCAGACATTCTGGGTCACGACACAAAGCGAACAACGGCTGATAGGTTGGCCTGAGTGCGCTTCGATTCAGGCCTATATTCTCGAATGTGCTAAGGAACAGGATATCGACGCTGCTTCCACCGTCGACCAGGACCCTTCCGACCAATGCGGAGCCGATCTACAGTTTAATTACCAAGGGGTCGTCGTGAGGCAGACGTACCGTAGTCAAATCTTACTAGGTGAAAATGATGGGGCGGCAGAGGTGCGACTTTTTCCTGTCATCAAATGGTTGACGGAATGGCCCATCCCCCTCAGGCGCTTCACCCTTCCTTCAGCTCTTTTGAGGCATTTTTCCTTCTCTTCTTGATCCTGGGTCGGCTCTGGCCTACCCACGATGGTCGGCACTATCTTCAGGGTCTGCTTTCCTGACCCAGAGGCTTGGGTCTGCTTCCCTTTTTCAGGCCTAGTGACGTCTTCCTACGGCTGAGTTCCGTCAGTTTTCATATACTGTTTCAACCTGTCGGTATGGATTGCCATTATGACCTGTGCGTAAAGGTTGCGGCAGTGGACGGTGTCGTGCCCGAAGTCTTTGTGAAACTGGTAATACCTATTCCTGTTCTTCATATGCTCAGGGACGCCAGATTTGGGTGGGTCTTTGAAAATGCCCCTGTCCTTGTTTTGGAGGTAGATCACGTCGATCGGCGTGTTGAGCTCATACTTCGGCAGAGGGTCACGGGATGTCTTCCTCCTCTTGCCACCTTCCTGACTGCCTTGAATGGGGGCTTCCAATTTCGGAGTTGGCCCTTGGTCCGATGAGGGCCTCTTCACCCCTTGTGGGGCCGAGGTTTGTACCGGTGTGGTTGTTATCGTGGCGGAGGTCTTGGGCGCCTTCTGGTAGCTTTCCAGCACCCTGAATACCTCTTCCGACTTCGCCTGGACGTCCGCCTTCTGGTAGCCTTCTGGAAGATTCAAAAGAAGATGGTCTGATAGAATTGATCCTGGCTGCAGGCTCTTGACGAACGAGCCTGCGGCTTGGACCGAGTCGGCGTTATGGACTAGGGACATCACCTCGAGGAAACACGTTTGGTACTCTCTCGGGGACTCATCTGCGGCCTATTCCAACCGGTCAAGGTCTCGCATGGTTTTTTGCTGTCTCTGGACACCCGCGTACTACTTTAGGAAAAGTTTGCAGAAATCTTTGAATCCGTTTATAGATTTCTTCGGGAGCTATCTGAACATAGCAGGGCTGGTCCCGCCAGGGTCGTAGAGAAGACTTTATAGGTCACGGCCTTGTCCCTAGTTTCCAAGACCATCTTCTGTTGAAAGTGGTATATTTGATCGAGGGGGTTGGTTTTCCCCTCGAACAACTTGAAGGTCGGGGTCGTGAAGTCCCTCGGCCTGGGCTCTATCTGGATCTAGTCAGCGAAGGCCGTCCGGTTGATCCCTCGCATAGTTTGTTCTGTCAGATCGTCGGGGGTCTGGCTGTGATGGGCCCCGAGTCTCTTTCCCAACTCCGCCATCATTTCTTGCTTCTAGTCGGGAGGCGTACCTCCTGGGCTTCCATGGTGTCTTCTGCCCATCGCCCCCCTGGTTTTGAGGGGTCTCAACTTGCTTTGCCGCGCCCCCTGCATTTGTGATCTGGATAGGGCGGGAACTTCTCCTCGCAGTTGGCTTCCGAATTCTTGTTGGACCTTTTCATAAAAATCTTCTCTCTGTTGGCTCCTGTCTTCGCTCGCCAGCAGCCCTTCGAGACAGGCGTTATCTCTGTGTACCTCTGTGACTTCGTTCCTTAAACCTAGGACGGCCTCGTGGGCCATCTTTGCCTTCCGGTTTGCTTCCGTCAGAGTGGCGACCATCTGATCCAGCTTCTGCTCCAGATCTGGTCATGCTTCTCGGGAGATCCCTTTGGCGTCGGGACGTGTGCTCCTCGTTGTCATCCTCGAGGGTACCATCCGACGTTGTATGGCTTTTTGTTCAGGGAGAGCGCGATCGTGAGTCTCCTACTCTTTTTCTCACGCTCAACCGTTTTCCCACAGACGGCGCCAAACTGTTGGATCGGTTTCTCACCAGCCATCCACATGTCTTTGAACCACTGATGCTATGTCCTCCAACTGTCCACGTGTCCCTGCTATTCCAAAGTACTCTGAACTTCAAGCAAGGTCAGAGAGGCGGAGGTGGCCACCTGTAAAGACTCTCCGATGCTTAAGTCAGTGCTCTTTCTTTGATTCAGGGTAGCAAGGAATTAGTTCTATATGAGTATGTCTTTGTTTCTTGCTCGTAAACTTTAAAATACTTCTTTTTATATGCATACATGCCTCCATTTAGGAACGCATGGCTCATATATATATAGTCCTGAGATTATGAACCATCCGGTTCTTAATCTCAGGACTGAGTACCTTTTTCCTCAAAGTTTTTTCCCGAGGTTACGGGCCGAGATTACCGTGATCTCCTCTGTATCACTGTAGCCTGGTTTCCGCCGCCTCCTATGGCTTGAGCCTGTCAGGGGTGAGATTTGGACAAATCGCCGTTCCATCAGGACGGTTTGCCCCTTGTGCACACCTACCCAAAATCGCATTAAATGCTCTATCTGGGTCTGGAATTGTGAGTTACTTTCCATTATATTCTGGTGGAAGACCCTTGGGGCTTCTGACCCCCCAGCTGTCGAGGTAAGGGTCGGACTAGGCCGAGTCTATCTAGGGTCTGTGATGGGCTCGGCCCTAACTTCGGACAGCCCAATGACCGATGTGGTATCATGTGTGACCCGCGTGACCTTTAGCTAGTCACTTTCGACACCTATCGGATGGTAGGTCCCGTTTGTGACCTGTTTTGCCGCTTAATCGTCCATGTAGTGTATGATTCGAAAATGGGTCCCACACGAAGTATAAACCATGAACCAAGGATCAAAACCTAAAAACCAAGTTTAAATATTATTCTCCTCATACCTTCCGTGCTCTTTCCTTTATTATTTACAGCCTTACTTTTCTCGGAAACCTAGTTTCCTTTCCTTGCAAGTTTGTTTCTTGTCTTTTTCCATAAATGACTGTATTTTTCTCATTACCCTTTTTTTTTATAAGGGATTTTTGAAACTTTTCCCGATGACCTAGCTGCTTTTACGACCTATGTTATTTGTATATATTATATACATCATACGTGTCTCGATTTTATACTTATATTTCCAGGGATGAAGTAAGCTAGGTGGGTCCTACAATATTATATGTCTAAAGGAGAGAAAATAAACAAAATCGTACCAGCTTGATTCTTTCTTTATATTACTTTCATTTAATTTGACTTGAGGTCAATGCATGGACTTTCTGTCATTCTCTTCTTTTTTGCTTTTGATCCGAGAAAGCAAACTACAAAAGCCCATTTATTGTATTTTCCATATATACATATGTATATTATATATAACATAAATGAAATTTATTTTTTTGTACAACTTCTGGTGGAAGGAAATAACAGTCGGATTTTCCAATGGAAAAGCGTACTATAGATTATGGAATGTGAACTTTCATGTTCGTAGCATTACTATAGGGTATATGATTCTAGTACTTATTGCTCTTTCCCTCAATGGTAAGCGATCCTTAATTTGTTGCTCATCTTTTCTCTCTCTCTCTCTCTCTCTCTCTCTCTCTCTCTCTCTCTCTCTCTCACGCGCACACACACATACACACATTGAAGTGATCACCTAGCTTGGAGATCAAAAGATGGCGCAGACGAATAATGTCAAGAAGGAAAGAGTTGTTGTGGGAAGAGGTTTAATCGATTTGGTTTTCTCTTGGTCTATCAAGGATGTTCTCAACAGTGGTCTCTATAAACACCAGGTACGCATATGTATGTAGTCTGTAGATTTCAATATACATATGTTAAGATTAATATATGAATATATGTGTATATTATGTAAAACTATGTGTATCACTATATAATGGCTATCAAAGCAGAGTTCACCAATTTTGTTCTTCTGGTAGAACTTAATATCGAGATTAATGTTTATGTAAGTTCATATGTACATCCATACATATAATAAGTACATACGTGTATTATTGCAATCGGAGCAGAGTTAATGATGTTATGTTTGCTTATATATAATATTAGCCACATACAGAGAAATAAGGAACTTAGAGAAAATCATGCTTGCTTCTTCAGTAGAACTTTTATAGACATTAATGGGTGACTTGATTTATAGTTTTTCTTTTACCATCTAAGAATTTATTTGGTTGACATGATTCTATAGTTTTTCTTTTTCCATCTAACAATTTATTGGTGGAAATTACCGAAAGTATAAAAAAAAATTGTATTTCTTTTATTCTGTTTTGTAATGACTCTGAATTAAGGCAATTAATATACTGAAGTTCCATGTTTTGGCAATGTCTGAAATTTACATAAGAGATTTATTCTTATCTAGATTCCAATGAAGGTAGCGAAAGCGATGATGATTCATGCTTATTTCGTTCAATATTATCGGTCGAATCACTTAAATGAGGAATAAGCTTTGAATATGTTGGTCCGCAGGTGCAGCAGATTCCCAACACATTTTCCTCAAAAACAGAATACTTCAATTCATTCATTGCTCCTCTTGTGGAGGAAACACATGCTGACTTGTTGTCAAGTGTGAAACAAGTGTCTCAATCACTTTGTTGTGAAATAAAGTCTATCAAGCGAACCAAAGACTATAAACCTCCCAAAGACTTGTTTTACAAATTAGTATTAAAAGTCAGTGTAAGGAAGAATGATCTGAAGGCGTACGAACCTGTAAACGGAGACCTCATTGCAATATCAAGTGTTACACCAAGATGCACTAGTGATTTGCAAAGATCCTATGTCATTGCTTTGGTCCAAGGGGTGAAAGATGATCTTGCTACCCTCACAGTGCTCGCATCGAAACCAATTCCAAATGAAAACCGCATGGACAAGAACAAGACTGAAAGTCTTTTTGCCGTTTATCTGATCAACATGACTACAAATATTCGTATATGGCAAGCACTAACTTCCGATCCTAAAGAGAGGAATATGAAGATCATCGAGAAAGTTTTAAAAACTGAATTTGTTGTAAGATGTCGATCACTGATTTCTTGATATTGCATACTCTAGAACTTCTATGTTTAATTTTAATCTCACTCTTGTAGGATGCAAAAGATTGTATGATTTGTCGCTCAGAACAAGATTGTAGCATTGCATATTCTGATGCGAAGACCATAATCAAATCATCAGATTTGAATGTGTCGCAACAAGACGCGGTTCTGAGCTGTATTAGGACAAGAGAATGCCGTCATCAGAATACTGTCAAGCTGATATGGGGGCCTCCGGGGACAGGGAAAACAAAGACCGTTGGTTTTCTCTTACATTCCTTGCTTGGTATGAAATGCAGGACACTCACATGTGCTCCTACAAATGTAGCAGTTTTGGAAGTAACAGAGAGGCTCATGAAAAGAGTTAGAGAGTCGGCTAAATATGATACATATGGGCTTGGTGACATTGTTTTGTTTGGAAATGGGGAGCGAATGAAGATTGAAGAACGCGACGAACTCTGTGACGTATTTCTTGATCATCGTGTTGACATACTTAATCATTGTTTTGCTTCAAAAACAGGGTGGAGAGACAGTTTGCTTTCAATGATTGGTTTTCTTGAGAACCCTGAAGAACAATATCGTTTATACCTAAAAGAAGGAGAAGTGAAAAACTTGGAAGAGGATGATGGCGATGATGATGATGATGATGATGATGTGGAGAAGGCTAATTCAGATTCAGGAAATCGGGACACAGACAGTAATCAAGAAGGGGTTGATAGCAGTGGAAAGATCTCTAAAGAGAAGAAAAGTAAACAAGCACTGAAGCAGGTTATCCTACAGACCGTGAAAGAAAACAAGAAGAATAAAAAGAAGCTGAAGGATAAGAGAAAAGATAAGCATTCAAAACAAGACGACAAAAAGGATGGGAATGATATTTCTAGAAACAAAGAGGTTAGTCCTTTGAATTTTGAGGAGTTCTCAAAGAAGAAGTTTTCTTGCATTGCAGAACGGTTGAATTTTTGTATTGTGAATTTGTATACACACCTACCCACCTCTCTTATTTCACTCGAAGTGGTGGAGACAATGTTAGCAGCTGTTGATTCCCTCAATTCCTTACAAATGTTGTTGAATGGTGTTGCAAACGGAGCATTAAGGCAAGTTTTTAACAAAGATGCAATAAGTAAGGGTGGTAGCTTCGCAAAGTTCAATGTTGCAAGAATGAAGAGCCTTGCTCTACTAAAATTGCTCCCTTCGAGTTTCCCTTTTCCTCAATCTTCTAATAGCTATTCTGATACGAAGGAGATAACAGACTTCTGCTTGGCAAATGCATGCCTGATATTTTGTACTGTCTCAAGTTCTGCTAAACTACACAATAAAGGAATTCCTTTGGAGCTATTGGTTATAGACGAGGCAGCTCAGCTTAAAGAATGTGAATCGACAATTCCTTTACAACTTCATGGAATTCGCAATGCTATACTTATAGGAGATGAGCAACAATTGCCAGCAATGGTTAAAAGCAAGGTTTTTAAGCTCAACTGTTGTGTTTCAATTTTTTCTTTGAGCCATGCTCATGTAATGTTGCTATATATTTAACTGCTTATGACAGGTTTCAGAAGAAGCTGATTTCGGAAGAAGTTTGTTTGAGAGGTTGGCTCTCCTTGGCCATCAGAAACACCTTCTGAATGTCCAACACAGAATGCACCCATCAATCAGCTTATTTCCAAATAGGCATTTTTATGATAATAAAATATCGGATGGTCAGAATGTAAAACCAGGGAGTTATAGTAAAAGTTTCCTCAAAGGAAAGATGTATGGCTCCTACTCTTTCATAAACGTGGCACACGGAAAAGAGACATTTGATCATAAGCACAGTAGTAAGAATATGGTGGAGGTTGCTGTTGTCTCTGAGATACTTGAAAGCCTTTACAAAGGTAAGTTTAACTGATATAAACTCTGTGCATGATAACTCGAGCCATGATAAGATAAATTTACATTGTAGATTTCATAAGTTACTCTTCCTAGTTTTTAGGTCATATGAAAATAACATACATGATAAAGATTGACAACTTTTTTTTTTGGTCTTAAAGAAGTTAAAAGCACAAAGAAAAAGGTCAGAGTAGGTGTGATATCACCATACAAGGCGCAAGTTTATGCAATTAGTGAGATTATTGGAAAAAAATATAGTTCAGATGCTCAAAGTGACTTCTCCGTGAGTGTTCGATCGGTTGACGGGTTCCAAGGTGGCGAAGAGGATGTGATAATCATCTCTACTGTCCGGAATAATGATAGTGGATCAGTTGGGTTTCTTTCCAATCATCAAAGAGCAAATGTGGCGCTAACTCGTGCAAGGTAATACTTGAATACAGTTAAAAATTCTGCAATTGTAACCTTTTTTATTTTTTTTTTTAAATTTCTAAAAGCATTTTGCAATAGTTTTGTTGATCATGTTCACTGAAACATATATAATGATCTAGACATTGCCTTTGGATTGTGGGGAATGGAGAGACTTTAGGTAAGAGTACCTCTATTTGGAAGAAACTAGTCTTAGATGCAAAGGAGCGCAAGTGTTTTCATAATGCTGACAAGGACAAAAATTTGGCTTTGGCAATCACTGCTGCCTTGGTTCCGCTTAACCAAATCCATCTTTCACCGAATCTAGATTCGCTTCTGTTTAGAGAGGCAAGATGGAAGGTATTCTCATCTTTATAAATCCTTTTGTATATCTATCCATCTAATTCTGGTGTATACAATTTTTTTTTTGCCTATTCAACATTCCAAGTCTTTGTTTCAGGTGGAACAACCTCTTATTTCATGTTCAGTATAGAACACCAGTCAATAAATAAACAAGAGTTTGGATTCTTTATTTGTTTTTTTCATTAATCCAAAGCCATGTCTTATACTTGCGATATAGGTTTGCTTCAATGACGCTTTCTGGACTTCATTGGCAAGAGTTAAAGAAAACGAGTTATGCAAGGAGATGCTTTCTCTGTTGCAGAAGCTTTCGTCTGGCTGGCGTCAGGCACGAAAGGAAAGCAACCTTTTTAAGAATAATGGAATTTCCTCCCAAATAGTTGAGCATTACAATTTTAAGCAAATGTATATTGTTTGGACCGTGGATATTCTTCGGGAAAAATCACTTCACATTCAGATTTTGAAGGTTTGGGATGTCTTGGTTCTATCCGATGTACCCAAGCTATCAAACCAGCTTGAAACCTTATACAGAAACTATTCACCGGATAAAATGAGTCGATGCAAGTACACACATAAAGAGGGGTAAGCAGTTTTCTTCATTCTTCTTTCTATCTTCTTCTCTTGTTCAACTTTTTGCTCCTTTCCTGATGATGATTTTCCAAGTGGTCTAAGAGTAGTGTTTTGAAATAGTTTATGCACTATGACACATGCATGAACACTTGTCGAATGACATGATTCCAAGATTTTGAGTACTAAACATGTAAGTGACAAACATTTAATAATGTTAAGAATTAACGAACAATAATTGATAATAGAATAAAAATACACAGAGTTAAGTAGAAATCTCTTATTGGAAAAAATAATTAGCAAAGGAGAAAATTCATTATGTTGAAAACAAAAAACAAAAAGTAGAATATTACACAACTAAGTTAAATGTATATAATCTCAAAATCATCAAATATATATGTGAACGGACGAAAATTATACGGAAAAATCAACCCAATAAAACAGTCCTAATTACAAAAATATCATACATATCGCACCACAAAATTTTCAGGCTGAATCAACAGAATTTGGATCACAAACTCCAACAAATAAAAATATCAAGGAAAGTTTTTTGAAGTAGGTTTTTAGTTTGGACACTACTAAGTTGTTTTAGCAGTTTGTGAGAGGACCATTTTGTTTTCTGATTTTGCACTGTGCAAATTTTCCTGCTTTTGCCTCTTTTTTTAGTGAGTTATGTTGACTTGGATAATCTCATTTGTTTAGAGACATTTCTTGAAAATACAATTAAGAGAGAACTATTGCCTTCTTTTCTGAGGGAGAAAACTATATGCTTTCTACCTATCTATTAATGGAAAAATCACCCTTGTTCATGCTGCTCTTATTTTTTTTTTATTTTTTTTTTTTTTGCAGGAATTTGGTTGTTCCAATGAAATGGCCCGTGGATTCAAGTACTGATGTAGCAGATCCTGTTCACTTGTTGTCAAAACCACTAGCTTCACTCAGTCTAAAGGATGAACCAGAAACATCAACAACAACTAATAGGTCAGTGCTAGCTTCTAAATTAATTTCCATCAAACCTGGTCAATATTTCTGTGTAGAATGAACTATAACAAATGATAACATTGAAAAAAGGTTGCTCACTGTTTTTGCATGAATATTAGCTGCTTTATGCAACTTTTTTGTAAATTATTAGAAATCATTGCCAGTTATATACGTTTTCAAAAATATCAATAGTCCAAGTTCAATGATTTTGTGAGCCAGTTTGTACAACTTTATCCCTTTAGGTAGATGCATTACTCCAGATAAATTGGTAGGCTAAATAATTTCTGTAAATTGATGAATGTCAGATTCAAAAGTTCCAAATTACGTAACTAAAAGAGCGGTTCCAATCTTACTAATCCACCGTGGAGAAGTTTGCAAAAGCGTGAATGAGGTAAGATTTTCTCATTAACATGCGAGGAGCTACTCAGCGTCCATTGTAATTAATCCAGCATTTTTTTTTTGGCGGTGAATATGGTAATAATTACTAAGGGTTTAATTTTTCTTATTTTCTTTTTTGATAAGCAGGATTTGAAGGGAGCTTTGTATTTGGATTGTAGACGTGGTTGAGTGATGTTTATTGTACTATCAAACAAATACTCCCAATGACTGGTCATTGTATCTAATTGCCTAACTGTCAATAAAATGAACATTATAGTTATGTTCTTAATATTGTTGTTTTAGTTGAGCAATGGACCAAATGGAAAGTTAAATGGACGAAAGGGAAGTAATGTTGTTTCAGTTGAGCACAAAATTTCAAAATCTGAAACTCATATCATTGATCATTAACTAAATCTTTTATAGTTGACTATATCTTTTGCTATGGTTCAGAAGTCGTAGCATATATATAGGCTTTGGCCAAGCAGGCAATAGTAACTAACTTTTGGATATAGGACCATGAAAGTAGGATCATATATATTTATTCTCTAATACGTACCTGAAACTCTTCTGAATAAGCATCAAATTAATATCTTTTTGGCGATTTTCTTCAATCTCTGCTGAATTTACTAGACTAGATTCTGAATCATAAGCATAATATCAATGTGATATAACCCTTAACATGAAAACTTTTGGTACTAAAAACTTGGTTCTCTTTTACTCATGCAAATATTTCAACAAAGAGAATAGGACAAGTTAAACCGTCACATTTAGAAATTACAAAGTTTGTTTCAATGAATTTATGAATGAAGCTTCTTCATGCTTTGTGAATTGTGAATATTCAACCAATTCAATCAAACCGTAAGTTTTTTTTTTTTTTTTTTTTTTGCGGGAGGGTAAATATATTTACATTGTCTTCTTTCTCTTGGGAAGAGATTTGAGGTTCTTATTTTCAAATCTGCTTTCCATAGCGAAACCAATTTGTTGAATATGCAATCCCTTCAAAAAAGAAAACCATTTGAGTCTTAATCTTAACCAAGTTTTTTCTTCTAAGACTGATCTTTGAATTCATTAATGGAACTCTTTAAGAAAAACTCTTTTTATCTCTGATCTTGATGTTGTCTTCAAGTCTCAGATGAAGTATATATGTAGCATAATCTTGGACTTATATTACTAATATCTCTTTAATATAGCACACACTTTCTTGGACTAAACTAGAGAAGAAATAGGAAAAAAGTAGCAGTCATTCTTTTACTAATTTGTTGAAAAACTCAAATCGTTTACATTATGAAATCACAACACATAATGTTAATATATACTAAAGTTCATATGGCATATAATAGATGATGATATGTTATAATCTTCTATGAAGAACATCATTCAGTAACATAACAAGAGTTTGCTAATTTCTTTCTTCTTCTTCCTTTACGCCGAACCAACATCCTATAATTTCGATGTGGTGCATTATGGAGTCGAATGGCAAGAGTTAAAGAAAACTTAGTTTTGCAATGAAATGCTTACTTTGTTGGAAGAAGATTTCACTGCCAGCCCAGCACAGAGAAGGTCAATCCGTTTGTCAATAATGGAATTTCCTTCCAATAAGAAAATGTAAAAAGTCAGATCTTTTCAGGGGAAATTCACATTGCATTCAAAAACTGCCTTGTAAACGTAGGTTGAATCTTGCCAAACCGTGCAAAAATCCTAAATCAATATATTATCTTGTACACTTTGTCAATGTGACAAATCCTACTATAAGGATGTTACCATGTCCCCGGTGTCAACAAAGTTCACCGTCAACATGTTATTGTTACCTTGTTTATTTTATTTTCGCTGATTTTGCCTAAATAACACAATCAACTCTGTTTAGGTTTCTTACCTCAAAAAATAAAATAAAAAAACTTTGTTTAGGTTTCTAAAATTTAGGGGTGAGTGTTCCCCTCAAAAAAAAAAAAAGTTTAGTTTTTAACAACGAGTATTTATAAGAAATGACTTCTTTTTCACCTCATTTAAAGAAGGTGAACTACAATATAAAATAAAAAATAAAAATAAAAAGACCTTTAAGTTTGAGTATTCTGTAATTTAAAGCTTAAAGTTTAAATTCCGCAAAATAATACACCGAAATTAAGAATTTCTGAAAAAATATTACAATAGACTGACTTTTGACAAATTTTAGTAACGAAAAAACAGTAATATTATCCATTAAAACTAGATTAATTCTTATTGTTCTCCTTAATTTTAAGGATACTATTATCTTTTAATAATTAAAGTTATTCAGAAAGTCAACTTAGGGTATTAATTTTTAGAAATTATTAATTTTAGGGTATCATTTTGCATATTCCAAACTTTATAATTTAAATTATAGAACACCTAAATTTCAGAGAATTTTTTGTAGTTTACACTTCAAATAGCTTTTTCTTTTGCCTATTCAATTATATTTTTGTTTCTCATTTTTTTTTTGTAAAGTAGACAATTCTTGGAAAATCAACTTTGTGTATGAGTGTGTATATTAGTTATTATGTGTCAATATAGTTATATATATATATATATATATACCTATTTTAAACTAAGTATATGAATATATAATTTTTTGGTCATACACTTATATAAATATACAAAATTATTTTGACCTTTTTTCTAAAAAATGGCTATTTTCTAAAATTCTATTATGAACTTGGCCATTTTTTGATAATATTTGAACTGATTATTTCTTAAACTTATACCTGAAATTCAATCATTTGGCTAAAAATTCTTTTAGAAAAATGGGCGAGTTTTGGACCCCTCAAAACATGTGTCCCGTTTTCATACTTTTTCTATTAATAAAAAAAAAAAAAAAAAAAAAAGAGAAGTAACAAGCTTGTTATTACAAAAAAGTAATATTTTTTATAACAACAGATTTGATTGAAAGCTGAGATTATTCTAACAAAAAACTTATCATCCACAACTAAAACGTAACTTAGTTGAACCATGTGTCATTTCATTAGGTACACAATACAAAATGGTTAACTAAAACACTACGAAAAGGATAATAAACTAATGTATTCAACTATAATTGACATACTATAAATGGTAAACACCATGAATGAGAGTATCCAATATTTTCAATGCATATGATTCTAAAGATTGGAAATTTTAGCCAATATCCCTAACCCAATATAGAGAGAGCTCCACAGATTAAGCATCTGCAACTTGGGAGTGAGGACTTCCGTGACTTCACTTTTTATTCTCCTCATGTCGATCTTATTGCGTGATATTTCGCCTTACGATCTCGGTATAATTAGGCTCAACACGTCTAACAGTATACTAAATATTTATCACAACGAAATTTATCTTTACTGACTACAAAATCAAAATGTATTTTTTAGGCTTTAGCCACAATAAATTATTAAGTTATCCAAAAAAATATGTATATAGTTATATTATTACTAAATGATATATTTTGGCGTAGTGTTCGATCTTTTACTTTTTAGTTTTGTGTCTTACATGTTTGATATATATATATAGAGGTTGCCAATTCAATAGGTATTTTTTTTCTTTACTTATAGGTAGGTATTTTTTTTTTAGCCATTGGATCACCATCTAATAGTGATCCAATGGCTATAATAAAGCGCATGAAAAGACGTGCATCATTAATGCTCTTTCTCTCTCTTATTTTTTACAATAAAAAAATGTGCATGCTAAATTTTCATTGGCCAAATTGATACCTATGCTTAAGTAAAAAAAAAATACCTACTGGATTGGTGCCCATATATATATATACACGTATATATATATATATATAACTCTCAATTTAAATAGTATTTTTCTTACTTATTTATAGTTTTTTTAAGCTATTGGATCATTGATCTAACGGTTACCATAATTTAATTAGCTAAAAAAAATAATAAAAATAAATACTTATTATTTAATAATATAATAATAAAAACAAATACCTATTATTTAATATATTTTTTTTCTCACCTTATACCATAAAAAGACGTACATGATGAATTTTTATTGGGAAAAAATAAAATTACTGAATTGGTACTTTATAAATGCGTATATGAGCACCGATGAAGTAAGTACTACGTAATTATTATTTTAGATAATAAAATTTTATTATGCACATTTTTAAAAAATAAAAAATAAAAATAAATGGACAACACACACGCGTGTTTTCTGTGTATGCCGTGCATGCATGCATGTATAATTTATACATAACCAAGAAAACCAAAAGCCTCTTAATTTCCTATGACCTATGTGTTCTCTCTCTCTGTCTCTCGAATTATTATAACAAATATTAATAAGCAACTTAACATGAATACCAAGAGGCTGTACGTCTATTGCACTTACCGAAGTTCACAAAATCTTCTGTGCGCTAACCATTCCTTTTCCACTTCCCAATCACACTATTTTATTATTTGAACTGATCGAGTTATATGCATATATAAAATAGACCATGGTCCAAAGTCCAAACTACTAAAATCCAAAACCAAGTTAACATTATATTCTCCTCCTCCTATCCTTGTTCGTATTTTTTTTTTCACTGCCTTTCTTGTCCTGGAAATCTATTTTACTTTCATTGTAAGTAGTTTGCTCTGTCTTTTTCCTTGAAGACCTTTTTTTTCAAAAGTAAGCTGGGTGGGTCCTACGAAATGAGACAACTACATGTGTGGTGTCTTTTTTTTCAAAAGTAAGCTGGGGGGGGGGGGGGGGGGGGGGGCTTGGTTTTTTTTTTTTTTTTTTTTTTTTTTTTTTTTTTTTTTAGTTTTGGGTTTTGGGGGGGGGGGTGGTGTGAGGGGTGTATGTTGCTTTAATGTTTTGTATGTTGTGGGGGGGGTGGGGGGGGTTGGGGGGGTGGGGGGGGGGGGGGGGGGGGGGGGGGAGCCTATGGCTTGATTCTTTTTAATTCGTATCATTTTCTTTAGCTTTTGATCCGAGGAATGTATGCGTATATGTACGTAAACGAATGTTTATTTTATGTGGACAACTTCTCCTGGAAGGAAATGAAAATAAGACTTTTGGAAACAAAAAAGTTTATTTTACAATGAAATGTGACTTTTTTCTGTTTTTTTGCATATATTACTAGAGTCTAGAGTACCAATTTAGGGTGTATGATTCTAGTACTTACGTAATTAACTGACTCAAGAGGTTCTTAAACGTTTTTCTCATATAGGTTTCTTTGTTCTTTTCTCTGATCTTTTACCCTCACCGAAGTGATCACCTTGGAGTTGGAGATCAAACGATGCAGAATACTAATAAAGCGAAGAAGGAAAGAGTTGTTGTGGGAAGAAGTTTAATCGATTTGGTCTTCTCTTGGTCTATTAAGGATGTTCTCAACAATGATTTATACAAACACCAGGTATGTACATCTTGATTAAGTCATGTATACATATGTCAACATGCATATCATATTCATATATCCTCTTGCAGCATAGCACATTTGATCAAGTTTGTTATTCCAGTATAACTTTTTGTTTATGTAGATACATATTTACGCACACATATTACGTATGGGCATCAACATGTGCATATTCATTTATACAGATGTGTAGCGCAGAGTTGATGATGTCCTGTTTGCTTGTATATAATGCTAACTATGGGAACATAGAGAAGTTGATCATGTTTACTCTTTTATTACAACTTTTTATGAACATGATTCTGTCGTTTCTAATTTTCACATGTGAGCTTTTATCTTGTTGAATACGTTTAAGTTTTTGTTTTGCTCTGTATGAAAGTATGATTGACAAAGGACAATTAATGAACTGAACCGAAGTATATGGTCTTCTTGCATTGGTTGCTTTTTGAACTAACAGCAAGACTTAGGCTTGTATGAATGCGAATGGAAAGTTCTTAAAAAATGATGAAGCATATGCTCAGTTTTATGCTTTCTGAATACAAATTAGAAGGTCACAAGGGTCAAGAATTTTTAGTCTTTCTCAACACAAATTGCTCTACTTGTTTTTTGCCATACTTCTTTATTCCCCCCTCCTTTTGGTTATATTTTAGTGCTTAACGAGTAGAAATTAAGCTTTAAATATCTTGGTCTGCAGGTGAAGAAGATTCCCAACACGTTCTCCTCTACAACGGAATACTTCAAGTCATTCATTACACCTCTTGTGGAGGAAACACATGCTGATTTGTTATCGAGTGTGAGAATGGTGTCTCAGTCACCTTGCCGTGAAATAGAGTCCGTCAAACTGACTAAGGATTGTAAAGCGCCCAAAGAGTTGTTTTATAAAATAGCATTGAAAGTCAACGAAAGGAATAATGATCCGAAGGCATACGAACCTGCAGATGGGGACCTTATTGCAATAACTCGCGTTAGACCGAGATGCCATAATGATTTGGGAAGATCCTTTGTCATTGCTTCAGTCCAAGGGGTGAAAAATGATGTTTTTACGCTACTCTCATCGAAGCCGATTCTGGTTGAAGACTACATGGACAAGAACAAAAAGTCCGGAACTCTTTTTGCTGTCTATCTGATCAACATGACTACCAATATTCGGATATGGCAAGTGCTAACTTCCGATCCAAAAGAGCGGAATATGAAGATTATTGAAAAAGTCTTACAAGCTGAATTTGTTGTAAGTTGTTATACCACTGCTTGCTGGATGTTGCCGACTCAAAAACTTCTATATCTGATTTTGCTTTCACTTTTTCAGGATGAAGGAAAGTGTATGGCATGTCACTCCGAACAAAGTAGCAGTGTTTCATATTCAGATGCAAAGGCTAGAATCCGATCATCGGAATTGAATGAATCACAACAGGATGCAGTGTTAAGCTGTATTAAGACACTAGAATGTCGTCACCAGAATACGGTCAAGCTGATATGGGGGCCTCCGGGGACAGGGAAAACAAAGACCGTTGGTTTTCTATTACATTCCCTGCTTATGATGAAACGTAGGGCACTCACATGTGCTCCTACAAATGTCGCAGTATTGGCGGTAACAGAGAGACTCGTAAAAACAGTTACAGAGTCGGCTAAATATGGTACTTATGGACTCGGTGATATAGTTTTATCCGGAAACCTGGAGCGAATGATGATTGAAGAATGCGACGAACTCAATGACGTGTTCCTTGATCATCGTATTGAAATCCTTGACTATTGTTTGGCTCCCAAAACTGGGTGGAGAGATAGTTTGCTGTCCATGATTTGTTTGCTTGACGATCCTGTTGAACAATACCATTTGTACTTGAGAGAATTTGAAAGGGAGGACTTAGAGGAAGATGATAGTGGCGATGATTGGAAGAAGACTAGTATAAATTTAGAAAATCAGGACGAAAAACAAGAGGGAGGTAATAGCAGTGCCAAGATCTCTGAAGAGAAGAAAAGCAAGCATGCATCGAAGCAGATTATTCTGCGATCCTTGAAAGAAAAGAAGAATGATCAGCAAAGCTCGAAGGACAAGAATAAACAAAAATATTCAAATCATGAAGACACAAAAGATAAGAATGATCTTTCTGGAAGCAAGGAAAATCTGGAACATGTTAGTCCTTTAACTTTTGAGGAGTTTTTGAAGAAGAAGTTCTCTTGTGTTGCTGAACGATTATATTTTTGTATCAAGAATTTGTATACGCACCTACCGACCTCTCTTATTTCATTAGAAGTGGTGGATACGATGGTAGCAGCTGTTGACTCTCTGAAGTCATTTCACGCGTTGCTGTATGGTGTTGCAAATGAAGCATTAGAGCAAATTTTCAAAAAAGACATAAGTGAAGGTGGAAGCTTTGCGAAGCTTAATGTTGCAAGAATAAAGGCCATTCTTATACTAAAATCACTCCCTTCAACATTTCCTGTTCCTCACTACACTAATAGCTTTTTTGATACAAAGGCGGTAATGGATTTCTGCTTGGAAAATGCATGTCTGATTTTCTGTACAGTCTCGAGTTCTGCTAAACTACACAACAAAGGAATGATGCCTTTGGAACTGTTGGTTATAGATGAGGCTGCTCAGCTTAAAGAATGTGAATCAACCATTCCTTTACAACTTCCCGGAATTCGTCAAGCTATACTCATAGGAGATGAGTGGCAATTGCCTCCAATGGTTAAAAGCAAGGTATTTAAGCTTTGCTATTATGTTTCAACTGTCAAAAGTGAACTATTTTTAAGTTAATATTAAATCCTTTATATTAAAACTCTTGATCATGTCAGGTTTCTGAAAAAGCTGATTTTGGAAGAAGTTTGTTTGAGAGGTTGGCTCTCCTCGGCCACAAGAGACACCTGCTCAATGTCCAGCATAGAATGCATCCTTCCATCAGTTTGTTTCCAAATAGTCAGTTTTATGACAATAAGCTTTTGGATGGTGAGAATGTCAAACTGAGTTACAGTAAAACTTTCCTCCAAGGAAAGATGTACGGTCCCTACTCTTTTATAAATGTGGCACAAGGAGATGAGGCTTTTGATAATAAGCGTAGTAGCAAGAACATGGTAGAGGTTGCTGTTGTCTCAGATTTAGTTGCGAGGCTTTACAAAGGTGAGTTTAACCATGCCTGTTTGAAGTACTTGACATGTTTGGATGATAAAGTTATGCTTTGGATTTTAGCCATTATGCTTCGTGGTTCTTATGTTCGCATGATATGATAATATACATGATACAGAATGATACTTACTCTTATTTTATTTGTCAATTTTAAAGAAGCTAAAATTACGAACAAGAAGGTCAGAGTAGGTGTGATATCACCATACAAGGCACAAGTTTACTCAATTAGGGAGATAATTGGGAAAAAGTATGGTTCAGATGCTCAAAGTGATTTCTCTGTGAGTGTTCGCTCAGTCGATGGCTTCCAAGGAGGTGAAGAAGATGTGATTATTATCTCTACTGTCCGAAGTAATGGTAATGGATCACTGGGGTTCCTCGCCAACCCTCAAAGAGCAAATGTAGCCTTAACCCGTGCAAGGTAACATGGCAAATATTTAATAAATGTCAGCACTTGGAACATGTGCTTTTGAGATTTGTGCAGTAGTTTGTGTTTTAATTATGTTCACTTACACATATGTAATGATCTAGACATTGCCTTTGGATTGTGGGGAATGGAGTAACGCTATGTAACAGTTGCTCGGTTTGGAACAAACTAGTCATGGATGCTAAACAGCGCAAGTGTTTCCATAATGCTGATGAGGACAAGAACTTGGCTCTTGCTATTACTGGTGCCTTGATTCAACTAAATCAAATCCATCTTTTACCAAATCTTGATTCACTTCTGTTTAGAGAGTCAGCATGGAAGGTTAGCTAATCCTTATAAACCTTCTTTTTCTTAATATGTATATATAATCCATCCCATTCTTGTATTTATTTATTTATTTTTATAAGTAATGCATTATGCTCTAATGTTATATGATTTTTGGTGCCTATTCAAAAAACATTCGAAGTTTTTGTTTGAATTGGTAAAGCCTCTTATTTCATATTCAGTAATCGCTTTTCTCTTTTCAGTACCCTCTCTCTCTCTCTCTCTCTCTCTCTCTCTCTCTCTCTTCTTCGTCCTTATTCCATACCAATTGTCCTATTTCTTCGATGTAGATGGTCTTCAATGATTCTTTCTGGAGATCAATGACACGAGTTAAAGACGACGAGTTCTGCGAGGAAATGTTTTCTTTTTTGGAGAAGCTTTCATGCGGCTGGCGTCAAGTACACAAGGAGGGTAACCCTTCTACCTCCCAATTAGTAGAGCGTTACAAGGTTAAGCAAATGTACCTTGTCTGGACAGTAGATCTTCTCAAGGAAAATTCACATCTTGTTCAGATTTTGAAGGTTTGGGATGTTTTAGTTCTGTCTGATGTGCCAAAACTAACAAACCAGCTTGAAATATTATATGGAAGCTATTCAATGGATAAAAGGAATCGTTGCAAATACAAGTACAAAGAGGGGTATGCATTTGTTTAAGCAGTTTTGTTATCCATTTTTGTATCTTAATTATTATTTTCTAGGTGATCTGAGCGTAGTGTACATAAATAGTTCATGCACTCGAACATGAATACCTATGCTTATTGAATGGCATTTTTCTAAGATTTTAAGTCTGATAAATGCACACGAGTCGCAAAGAAATTTTCTTTTAGGTAGCATTTAGCAGATTATATTAGGATTTACTGATTTTTATTGCTTTATTGTTCTGAGTCTCCCTGCTTTTACTAGAGTTTTCCAGTGTGGAGTGGAATAATTTTATTCCAAAGACATTTTTCTTTAAAGAAAATAATAAATAAAGATATATATTTCACTCATCATGCCATAATAATTCCTATAGGAGTTTGCTTCTTCCAATGAAGTGGCCTGTGGACTCGATGTCAGATGAAGCAGATCTTGTTCACTTCTTGTCAAAACCACTTGCTTCACTCAATCTCAAGGATGAGCCGGAAACATCAACTACTAATAGGTCAGTGCATGGATTCTTATTTCTCAACATAGTCAACCTTCCAAGCTGTATTTTCTGTTATAGTATAATAATGATATGCTTTGCAACTTTTTCACATAACTAATAATCGGGCAAAGATTATTATTATTATTATTATTATTTTTTTGAGCTAATAATTCATACAACTTTATCTTTTTGTGAGCTAATTCATACAACTTTATTCCTTTGCATAGTTTTGCACCCTTAGAATAGATGCACATCGACAATTTAAATTAGCTGTCTAAATTGTTTCTCTAAATTCATTATATGTTAGAATCGCAAGTTTCGTAAAGTCTGAAAAGAGCAGTTCCAATGTTACTATTCCACCATGGCAAAGTTCGCGCAAGCACGATTCAGGTAAGAGTTTTTTCCTTAACGGCAGAGGAGCTACTTAGCATCCAATTTTACTAATCCAGCAAGTTTTTCTTGTGAACGTTGTAATGACTAATGGTTTCTTCTTTCTTTTCTTGATTTCCTTCCTTTTTTAGGGTAACAGGTTTGGCTACTTTGGGAGAGCTTTGTATTTGGATTGTAGACATGGATAAGTGATGTGTATTATACTATCTGGTGTGTGGTCGTGGTCATTCTACATTCCAT
This sequence comes from Parasponia andersonii, assembly GCA_002914805.1. Classification (NCBI taxonomy): domain Eukaryota; kingdom Viridiplantae; phylum Streptophyta; class Magnoliopsida; order Rosales; family Cannabaceae; genus Trema; species Trema andersonii. Next base: position 480,181 of record JXTB01000008.1, read on the forward strand.
TTCCATTTCTGGACATGAAATGTTTGTTATAGTTATGTTTTTAATATTGTTTTCTTGGTTGGGCAATGGACAAAAAGAGAAGTTAATTTTCTTTTGGTTGTTCAAAAAATATTAAATCTACTAGTCTTATCATTGATCTTTAAGAATAGAAAGATGGTCTTGGTTTGTGATTTATGCTTTTTTGACCATTTTGGTTACGATACTATTTTCTAGCTATATGTGTTGCTAATTTTCAGAAATCTAAGATGCTTGGTTTGGTTTACATATATATAAGGACCAAGCAGCAATAGTCACTAACTTTTGGATATAGGGCCGTTACATTAGGCTCATACATTATAGATTTTTTGGTACCTGAAATTCTACGTCAACCATCAATCTTTAGGAAAGAGTACGGCAGCCTCGCATCCTTTAAATCTTTTCTCTCCGAAAAAAAAAAATTGTAAAAAAGAAAATGGTAATTATCACTTCTGAGTTCCTTTTTTTTTTTTTTTTTGAAAAAGCAACTTCTGAGTTCTGACCCTCTTAAAGAGATACCAAAAGTGATAAATAAATAAACAAATAAATAAAACAATCTTATAAATTGTTGTGCAGTCTAAAAATCCTAAGGTTGCATAAGGGTTGAGTTCGACCTCCTCTGTGATAGTTACATGCGACCTCTTCCACAGGTTATATGCGACCTCCTCCGTGATAGTTATGTGCGATTTCTTTCATAGGTTATCTGCGACATTCTCCGTGAAGTCTCTTTTTGCATAAGTATGTGCGTCTCTTTCTGTATAGGTGGTGGGAAACTTACAAGAAAAGGGAAACAGGAGTCTCCTAATTATGATCAACTAGTTATCCGTTTTGAGTGGTTATCCAGTTATGTTGTTACTTAATTTACGTTACCCGATTGTATAGTTACCCGTTTATACAATTAGGATCCTAGGGACATAGGGTTACCTTTATCTATATAAAGGGGACTCAATATTCCGAAGAGAAAAAAAAAAAGAGTTTGGAGTATTCCAATTACTTTCGGTTTTTTCCAATTTCTAGACGAGACATTGTAACCTTGAGTATTCGTAATTCTTCATAAAATAGTGAAAAAACAGTGGACGTAGGCTCATCTTTTTCGGGGCTTAACCATTATAAAATCCTCTCTTTATTTGCTTTGATTATTAACTCAATTAGCATAAGCCACATCTCTTAATTTTTTCTAAATTTATTGTTGATAAAACCTCCATCAATAATTGGCACTAGAAGGAGGGCTATTCCGGCAGAAAAATTTGTCAAATTCCACCCTTTCAATAATGGCAAACACTAGAAACACTACCAGAGTCACCGGAACTAGCCAAAACCAACCTCAAAGTATTGCTGCTACACTGGCAGCCCCTGCTCCGGATCAGCCCACTATGACGGTAACAGAGAACCTTTCACAGAGACAGGATCGTATAGAGGAGACGCTCGTGAACCTTCAGCAAGTCACTAACCAGATCAATGACACCCGGCGACGACTTGCTGAAGGGCAGATGGTGACCCCACCACAACACGAACGTCCCAAAGAGTGTCATGCTCAGTTACCTGAGAAAGGAATACAGATCCTCGAGACGAGAAGACGCGGTCAACCGAGAACTCAGCAGGAGCATCATGAAGATTGCACCTCCAAGGAGAAAGACAAGGTCGCAAACTTGCCTCGGGAATCTGGTACGAACCGTGGTCATATACAACCTTCTCGTAAATCCACTAATAGCCAGGATCGCTTGAGCGGCGAACAAGGACGACCATCGAGAAGCGTCTTCGAAAGAATCAGTAGGGAGTCAAGACAAGATCCTGCAAACTTAAGATAGTATTTGGAGCGACGATGTGGTCATGATCGATCTGTATCGTATCACAACGACCAAAGCCGGTCTCGTCGCACTACGTCACTGGATTCCTCTCATAGGTCGCAGAAGACTCTACCTGACCAACCTATCATGAAACAGGATAACGAACGAAGGTCGCTTTTACCGCCAGCATGGAATGATGCTTTCCCTCTGAATGTCGATGTTCACAATTTAAGGATCGCATTAGACGGTGAACGACCGACCCTGCTACTCGAGCGACTACCCATAGCAGTCAGCGGTAAGTCGCTCCTCCAAGCTCGTCGAGCCCTTCCCACTGGATTCAGAATTCCCACCATTAACACTTTTGATGGGAAGACTGATCCACAGGACCATATGGATCACTTCAGTGACTTGATGAACTTCATCGGGTTAGTGATCATACACACTGCAGATATTTCACTGTGACACTCTCAGGAGCAGTGAAGAAGTGGTTTCGAGGACTTAAATCTGGTTCAATTTCGTCCTAGCAACAATTACAGACAGCATTCTTAAGACAGTTTCAGGCCACAAAGAATTTTACTGTTCCGCTTGTTAGTTTGTCCGCAATCCGATAAGGTCTAGAGGAGACTCTACGGTCTTATCTCAATCGGTTTACTTCAGAGCTAGCGAAGGTCAATAACCCGCCTGAAGGAGGAGTTCTTACTCTTATGATGGCTGGGGTGTGACCAGAAACAAAACTCTGGGAAGAATTGCTTGAGCGAGAGTGTAGAACTCTCGAAGACTTCTATCGAAGAGTTGGTAGATATCTAAGATTAGAATCTTCACGTGAGAATCTTCAAAAAACTAAAAAAGGAGGAAGGACAGATGCGGCAAAAGATGCGGTCATCACCAACAACAACGGTAATAAGAAAAACAAGAGAAATAATGAACAGACAAATGAGAATCAGCCTAGACCTAAAAGGCAGGAGATTTCAAAAGCTCCTATGAGGTTTAATAATCACACTGAATTGAACGCACCCATAGATCATATCTATGCAGTCACAAACCAGAAGGAGCGATTCCGACAATCAGAACCAATGAAGCGGGACAGGGCAAAGCGCGACTCCAACAAATTTTGCCGATATCACAATGATATTGGGCATGACACTAATAATTACTTTGCTCTGAAAGATGAAATTGAAAGGCTGATTAGAGAGGGACGATTGCGGCAGTATACTAGACGGAGCGATGAAAGGCGAGAAGAAGACCAACAGCGACCTCCAGAAATTCAATGTGAGGTGCGAACTATTTTTGGAGGACAGCATGTCGGAGGAGATTCCAAGCGAGCACAGGATAGATATGCGCGAGAAGCTCGACAGCAGCCGTTAACCAACGTCATGCATCTTGATCAGCGACCACGCAAGCTTCAACGAGTACCGGATATGGATATTACCTTTACAGAGCAAGATGCAAGGGAAGTCCATTATCCGCATAATGATGCGCTGGTCATAAAAATTAACTGTGGAAGCACACAGTTGTGGCGAGTATTGGTCGAAAACGGAAGTGCTGTAGACATCTTATACTTCGATGCCTTCAAAAAGATGGGGTTGAACGAGAGCGACCTGAGGCCTGCCGCCACTCCCCTCTATGGTTTTACTGGTGACACCCTGATACCTATAGGCATGATTGAACTGATGGTTAGCATTGGGACATTTCCAAGGGTTTCATCGATAATGACCCAGTTTTTGGTGATAGATTGCCCATCTGCCTTCAATGCTGTTCTAGGAAGACCGACATTAAGGGAACTTCGAGCCGTCACCTCGATCTACCATCTAACAATGAAGTTCCCGACCCAACATAGGGTAGGCGAGGTGCGAGGAAATCAATATGATGCGAGGACATGTTATAACAACTCGCTAAAACTCGCAGCAAAGGATGCGACGTCCCGAACAATGATGGTCCACCTGCCAGAGGAAGCGATCGAAGCATCAGTCATGGCAGCGGATGAAGCGTCAGTCATGGCAGCGGATGAAGCGTCAGTCGTGGCAGCAGATGAAGCGTCAGTCGTGGCAGTGGACGAAGCGTCAGTCGTGGCAGCAGACAAAATGTCAGTCGAGGCAGCGAGCAAAGCTCCAGTCCAATCGTCAGATAAAGCGTCAGTCGAATCGTCAGTGAAAGCGTCAATCGAAACGACCAATGAAGACTTCGATCCTCGAGAAATTGACGAAGTCAGAACTGGACCCGTTGAAGAATTGGAAGATTTATCATTCGATCTGTCTTCCAGAACTTTGAAGATTGGAACGGAGGTTCAAGGACCTGTGCGAGCTTCATTGATCGCTTTTCTGAAGTCTAATTTGGATGTCTTTGCATGGCAGCATTCGGATATGGTAGGGATTGATTCAAGGATCATATCCCACCGTCTTAATATAGATCCGTCAAAAAAGCCTGTACGACAAAAGAGAAGGGCCATGAATCCAGAACACTACGTCGCATTAAAGGAAGAGGTGGAGAAATTGTTCGAAATTGGGTTCATAAGAGAATCTTTTTACCCTGACTGGCTTGCAAATCCGGTCTTGGTAAAAAAACCTAATGGGAAGTGGAGGACCTGTATTGATTTCGCTGATCTCAACAAGGCGTGTCCTAAAGACAGCTTTCCTCTTTCGAGAATTGATCAACTTGTAGATGCGACGTCGGGACATGAACTTTTAAGCTTCATGGATGCGTATTCAGGATACAACCAAATCCCCATGTACGAACTTGATGAAGAGCACACCTCATTCATCACTGATCGAGGGTTATACTGCTATAAAAAGATGCCCTTCAGACTCATCAATGCGGGAGCGACCTACTAATGTCTTATCAATATGATGTTTGCAAAACAAATTGGCAAGACAATGGAGGTATACATCGATGATATGCTAGTCAAGTCGGAGAAAGCTGAAGATCACATCAAGCACCTTGATGAGATGTTCAAAATCCTCGGAGGTACCAGATGAAGCTAAATCCCCAGAAGTGCGCATTCGGAGTAGGATCTGGAAAATTTCTGGGTTTTATGGTCGACCAGCGAGGGATCGAGGCAAATCCTCAGAAGATATAAGCATTGATTGATATGCAATCTCCTCATAAACTCAGAGATGTGCAAAGCCTAGCAGGAATAGTAGCTGCTCTAAGTCGGTTTGTATCCAGATCAACCGATAAATGCCAACCTTTCTTTGAGATGTTGAAAGGATCAAAAAGGTTCGAGTGGACGGAGAAATGCGAGCAGGCGTTCCAGGAATTGAAAAAACACTTGGGTTCCCTTCCACTCTTGTCGAAACCAAATCCGGGAGAAGAATTATGCCTATATCTCGCTGTTTCTAAGTATGCAACGAGTGCCGCATTAATTCGCGAGGAGGCAAATATTCATCGACCTGTGTATTATGTAAGTAAAAGATTACTTGATGCTGAAACTAGATATCTCGAGATGGAAAAATTGGCGCTGGCACTCGTAATTGCATCAAGAAAGCTTCGACCTTACTTCCATGCTCACTCCATCCGGGTTTTCACGAATTTCCCGCTGAAACAGGTCTTATAGAAACCTGAGACGTCAGAGCGGCTGCTTAAGTGGGCTGTTGAATTGAGTCAATTTGACATCAATTTTCAACCTTGCACCGCTATAAAAGGTCAAGCCCTCGCAGAATTTACATACGACGTCAATCTTTCCACGGGAACACTCGCGAAACCTGCCTCAGATACATCAAAGTTGTGGAAGCTTTATGTTGACGGGTCATCGAATGAGAATGGAGCAGGTGCGGGCATAGTTTTAATCAGTCCTAAAGGGCACAATATTCATTATACGCTTCGCTTCAAATTCCCAGCGTCAAATAATGAGACCGAATACGAAGTACTGATAGCTGGGCTAAAGCTCGCACAGGAAATGAAGGTCGAAGCAATCGAGGTGTATAGCGACTCCCAGCTGGTCGTCTGTCAGGTTAAGGGTGATTATCAAGCACGAGGAGAAAGAATGATGGCCTATTTGAAGAAGGTGCAGCAGTTGTTCTTAACGTTCGACACTTATGACATACAGCTTCTTCCTCGTATTGAAAACATCCGGGCAGATGCACTCGCTAAGCTCGCTTCGACAAAGGATGCAGAATTATTAAAAGTAGTTCCCGTTGAATTTCTTATCTTACCGAGCATCGACGTCGAACCCCAAGTAATTATGCCAGTTGATGAGGAACCATCGTGGATGGACCCCATAATGCGATATATACAAAGCGGCGATCTCCCTGAAAATAAAGATGATGCAAGACGGCTTCGCATGAAAGCGGCTCGCTATATCATTCAGGATGAGCAACTTTATCGAAGGAGTTTCAGCTCGCCATTATTATTATGCGTCAATGATAAAAAAAGCACGCTACATTATGAGGGAAATTCACGAGGGAATATGTGGGAATCATTCTGGGGGGCAAGCGCTCGCGAATAAGATTTTTCGCCAAGGGTATTTTTGGCCAACTATGAAGAATGATACATTGGAATTTGCTAGGAAATGCGATAAATGTCAACGATTTGCGACCATTCCTAGAAAACCACATGTTCCTTTAACTTCAATGACTAGTCCATGGCCATTTGCTGTGTGGGGAATTGATATTATCAGGATGCTTCCATTAGCACGAGGTGGTTTGAAGTATGCAGTGGTCGCAGTCGATTACTTTACAAAATGGACGGAAGCCGAAGCCTTGAGCACCATCTCCGCGAAGAAAATGATAGATTTTGTTTATAAATCTATAATCTGTCGTTATGGTATACCACATACTATAATTTCTGATAATGGAAAGCAATTCGATTGCGACGAGTTCCGTGACTTCTGCCATAACTTGGGCATCAAAAAGAGCTTCTCCGCTGTTGTTCATCCACAGGCCAATGGACAGGTCGAAGCGATAAATAAAATACTCAAGCAAAATATAAAGACAAAGTTGGAGGAGCATAAAGGAGCTTGGCCAGAAATACTTCCAGAAGTATTATGGGCTTATCGCACCACACAACGAACTACTACAAGAGAAAGTTTATTCTCCTTGGCTTATGGATATGAAGCGATGATCCCTGTTGAAGCTGGTGCGGGCTCCCTGCGGCGATCTATTCATGAGCAAAAATAGAATGATGTGTTGCTGAGAGTTGAACTCGATCTTTTAGAGGAGCGGCGTGAACAATCTCAGCTCCGGATTGCATCATACCAACGGCGCACTGCTCGATATTATAATTCCAAAGTCAAGGATAGACATTTTGAAGTTAGAGATCTTGTCCTTCGATGAGTTCTACCTAATAATAGAGAGCATGGTGCTGGTGTGTTTGGGCCATCTTGGGAAGGACCTTATGTTATTGATGATGTCATTCGACTTGGAACATATCATTTAGCTCGCGTCGGTGGACAAAAGGTCGAGCATGCCTGGAATGCAGAACAACTTCGTCGTTATTATCAATAAATCTTCATGATATCTTCAACAGCCTATTGTATCTTCATTAATATTCAATAATACTTCTTCGGCTATTACTTCAACTCGGTTATTACTTCGGCTATTCTTCATTTATAATTTTATGGCAGTTTTCGGACACCATAAAACTCGGGGGGGCAGTGGAATCAGAATGTTATCTCCTACTGGTTTCCTAAGGGACTATGCAAACGTCCATTTAGAGGGGACAGGGTTTTAGATCGTCGAAGTGTCTAAATCTCAGATCATCGACGTGTCTGAATCTCTTTAAATTCCTAGGATTTTCTCCTCGCTTCATGCCTCAGCATGTCGTATTATGCAATTTCCCTCCTCGAACAGAAAAGTAACTAAGCAAAACGTTCGTTGTTCGAAGTGATATATTGCTATGTTTTATTTTGACATGGAACTTTTGAAATACAGTTAGAGTTTACATCACTCGTATTAACTGTTTTCTTAAGTGACCTAACCCATCCTAGCGCTTAAAACTCGTTTTAAGTTAGTCGGATTTAAATCGCTAAAAGCGTACTGATCGATCACTTGTGATTGACTACTTAGTTAATATTACTGTTGTTTCTTTTCATTATTTTGCAGGAGCATATAAGGAAAAATGATATTTATTAAAAATATCGTCCATACAGAAGGGGGACAAAGCCCGCATTGTTCTAAGAAAAAGGAAAATTCATGTGGAAGGGCTCGCGCCATCATCCCTAGCCTTGGTCGTATCCTCTTTCCAGCTCTACACAAGTTCGACCACATCCTCGCCAAGAATGGAGAAGTCAAAATCCGGATGCTCGCAGAAGATGTTGAAGATGATAGTTGACGAGGCGATATCACTAGCTTTATCCTCGAGTTCTTTGACTTCGGTCGCTTTGAACTCCTCGATAGCTTTGTGAACTGCCTCGGTGGTCGCTTCCCTTATACGCTCCGGATGCTCAGAAATGACCTTCTCGAGCTCTTTGACTTTCTCCTCTAAATTCTCCTTGGCGAGTTTTTCCTTGGATAAGTCCTCGAACATCTACTGCTTTTCCAAATTGAAGGTTGTTCTCTCCTCCTCCCGAGCCTTTTTCGAGTTCTCAAATGCTTGAGTTATCTCATCAACTTTCTCAGCTTTCTCTAAGCATTCGAGAACTGGATCGTGCATCAGGACAGCAGCAGCCGCAGTCTAAAAAAAATATATGTAAATCTCCAAGTTAACATCAAAAGAGTATTCATGAAGAGAAGATTGAGAAGCTTACATTGGCCAGCATCCTCATCGCAGATCCGAAAGCGACCTTGGCAGAACGTCGCTTCATTCGCTCCCAACCCTCTTCAGACGTGAAGCGGTCGATAAAGGCTGCGCTCATACCAGCCTTCTCTGGTAATTGGTTAAGGAGTGCGAAGAGCTCGTCGCCTTTATCTGCCAAGTTCGGTTCTGAAGAAGTGGCAGCCTCGGTAGGGGGTTCGGGAGTGCTCGCTGGCTGAGATAGTTATGGAAGGGGTGAGCTCACTGGGACGTCCTCGAAGGCGACTTTTCTCTTCTTCGAGCAGTCGACCTTCTCCTTCCCTTTTGATGGCGGGGTACTCTCGGGTGTCTTGGTTTTCGCTATGGACCCGAGAGTTGAAGGAGGTACTCGCAAACCGCTACCGATGACCATCTCTGTACAGAATATGTTAGTGAGCGAGAAAACATAGTATAAAGGTAATTAGAATGAGCGTGTGATTACCTTCTTCTTGAGGAGCTGGTTGAGGAGCTGGTGGTGATACTGTTTCTGGAGATGAGGGCTCCGAGCGTGGAGGTGTGGCCGGTGCCTTTCGTTTTCTAATCCTAGAAGACAAGGCACCTAAGTTCGTCCTCTTCTTTGGCTTCTTCTTTGAGCTCGATGGTATGGAAGAGAGAACTGGGGGATCTGAGAACGCGGCACCCTTCGGAATCAGACCGCAAGTGACCAGGTTATTCGTTGTGCCTAGTACCTTCTAGTTAAATTCTTCAACTGGAAGGTCGTTGATCTTATGTACTCTTGCGAGCTGATCCCTGGAGAGTCCGGGTCGATCCCTATTATCTGCGATGACATTTTAATGCGATCAGTATAAGAATAAATGTATAAACAAGGCGATGAATTGGAAGACTACCTACCGGGATTCTGAAAGAAGCCGTTAGTTGCATAGTTAAAATGGAAAAATGGATTTTTCTATTTTCCCATGTTGTTGCGAACCCCGTAGATCGTTTTTATTGCTTGATTCGACCATTTGCTTGCATAGAAGAAGCCGAGATCTGACGGATTTGATTTTACTTAGTAGAACCAAGCAAATTCTTCAGGAGAAAGGGTTTCTAAACCTAGTTTATGGTACAGTATATATAATCCTATCATATATCTATAGATATTAAGGGTCAATTGAAAAGGTACGACCCCATAGTAATCAACGATTGATTTTATATACGGATGGAGTGGGAGATGCACGCCACACTTGAGGACTGCCTCAGAAAAGGAAGCGAGTCCATGAGGGGGAGTGTGTGGTCGATTAAATTCCATTGGTAAACGAAGGGGGATGGCACTCTTATAGCTGCTTGCAATTTTTCTGAGTTTGTTCGACGTGCAGCTAGTCCTAACATTGGTACATGACCAGTTCTCTTCTATGTATTGGTAGCCAGATGAGAATGCAGGGGCATCCCTTATGTGTTTGGGCCACTGATCCTGGGGAAGATCATCTATTCGAGGACTACTCTATCTGGCCCCTGTTATTTCTATCTCGGGTTCCGGCTCGAGATAATCTTCGAGATTAATAGAGCTAACACTCGAGTTAGATTCTCCAGAAAAAGCATTTCCTTCCCTAAATTCCTCACTACTAGACATCTGAAAAGAAATATG
>JXTB01000008.1:511030-577818 GCA_002914805.1 Parasponia andersonii
CTTGTTAATTATTTGTCTATTCATTCTTATGATCAATTTGAACGGGTATTGGTGGAGCATCTCTAATTATTATTGATTTTTTCAGTGGAGGAATTTACCTAGACTTTGTTGACAGTAAATTTTTAGTCCTTTTACTGGAATGCGACATAGTATAGTAGCTGATTGGATGATATCTATTTGCTGTATGACTCTTGTATGTGATAACTCAGGGCAGCACGTGAGCAGAAAAAGGCAGATGAGGAAAAAGAATTTGGAGCAATCGACTATGATGCACCTGTTGAATCAGAGAAGAAAGCGATTGGACTTGGTACAAAGGTAAGATTTGGCTGTTTTTTTCTTTCATTATCCATAAATTCATATGCTCTGATAGCATCTTTTATTGTATGTATATTACTAATAAAAGTTCAATATGGGATAGGTTGGAGTAGGTGTAGCTGTTGTAGTTTTTGGCTTGGTATTTGCTCTTGGGGACTTCCTTCCCACAGGAAGGTATGCAATGGTCAATTAAACGTTTATATTCTTCCAATAAGTAAATGTTATAAATTGGATATTTAAATCAATTGATTCTTTTTATTGTGTTTTCCAAAGTTGCTTAATTTGTCAGAGAGCGCCTATCTACTTATGCTCTAGAAAATGAATTAAAATAATAGTCGCTCCTTCAGTCTTGCACCACATCTCTGTGCTATTGAAGTCTTTAACCAGGTAACACGTGTGACGACATAATTGACACTCAATTTGTGTTTCAAGTTCAGAGTGGCACATTAAAGTATTCTATTTGTCCAGAGGAAGTCCTTATTTCTTTTCTGCAACAAATTTCTTTGTCCATCGTAAGATTGTGTTCCTTTTAAATAGAGTTGCCGATTTGGAATCTTCAAATGTTATCGGGATTTTAAGGAAATTGGCTTTGGTGGTTTGCAAGACTAGACACCATGTAGATTACTGGAAGATGATGAGTCTGAAAGTCATGGTCTAATTATCATGTAGTCCTTTCCTTGGTTTGTCTAGTGTTTGAAGATATAGTCTTCTATGTGTGCACATCTGCATCACATGACACTGGTCCTGATATAATGTAAAATGGATCTTCATTTTTGCTTAAAGGGGGCTGAAAGGTGATCTCTAACTACTTTTCTACTTCTCCTTAGAGGCAGTAGCATTACTGTTACTGTAGACAGATATAGAATACTACTTTACTTATTTCATAACTGATTTGCTTGTTGAATCCCACTTCTCGGTTTTTACTATTATGTGGGCAAAGAAAACCATATGCAACAAATATGTTTTATTTTAAGGGGTTGGATTGATTGTATTTCTTTTGGTCCTTTCTCTTTCTTAAGGATGTCCTTTTTGTTTTACGTTATTACTTAATTTCCTGGGAAATGATTTCATTTGATATGGTCTTCAAGTTTTCAGTGTTAGTCCATCTGAGGATGCTGCAGTTGTTGGTAATCAACTGTCAGAAGAAGAGAAAACTACTCTTCAGGTAATATTCCTATTGGTCAATATTTGCTTTTCTTCGAAGATAGAGATCCTTTGTAGTATGCACTGATTTTTTTCTTCTATATGCCTCTGTTTATCTCTCTTTCTTTGTTGGCAAAGCAAGCCTTATATTCATGCGATGCAATTCTTTGCTGCTGAAACTGAATTATACTTGACATTATTTTGGGTGATCCTAATGGACCATCGATGTATGTTGCTTGTTTTGGGAGAATCATCATCCAGAAAGGGGAAAAAAAGTTGCCTAACAGCTTAATTGTTTTACCTTCTGATTCATGGCAGACTCGTCTGAGAGAATATGAGGCAACACTGAGTAATTCCCCAAAAGATCCAACTGCTCTTGAGGTGAGTCAGAAACTGCTAATGCAAGATATTGTTCTGTTTGTCCTATCCTGTGCTGCCACTATAATTAGAAACATAATTTTTGAAGGTCTTACATGACTCTTCTTTGGTGTGTTTATATATTCATTTTTTCTTTTTCTTTTCTAAGAAACCGAAACATTATTTATGTGAGAAAAGACAGAGAATATAAAAGCTACAAAAAAAATATTAAGATTGTTATTGCTTGTTTTATGTTGGTCAGATGTAGGATCACTGAGCCTGATCCTATCTTATTCATCTGTTGGACATAATAATGGGTGGAGAGGGTGTTTTCACTTGATTTCTTGTTTTAATGAAAAATATAGTCTGGAGAAAAAAGAAATGAAGAAAGCTGGAGAACCTTTAGTTGTGTTTAAAAATTACATAAAGAAAGAGAGGAAAATGAACAGGAAAAATGCTTCAACCTGCACCTTCATCTGATTAAAAAGGACAGAAACAGTGCACTGAGTAGGGTGAGAAGCTTAAAGTTTTACTTAGTTGGATTCTTATGGTTTACAATCCATATTACTATAGGCCTGTAGCATACATGCTAAATATGTAGGATGAGATGCTAAATATGAATAAAAATTGACAGAAAGAGTGCACTGAGTTGGGTGAGATGCTAAAAGTTTTACTTGATTGGATTCTTGTGGTTTACCATCTATATTCTTGTAGGGCTATAGCATACATGATAAGTATGTTTTGGTTTATATGCAGGGAGCTGCTGTAACCTTGGCTGAGTTAGGAGAATATACTCGGGCCGTCTCGTTGCTTGAGGACTTGACGAAGGTATGGTTCTGTTTTCCTGTAGAGTTATTAGCTGACAAAGGATTCGGTGAACTTTTGACCTAGGCTTACTTGAAGCCTTGTTTTTGTGTTACAAAGGAGAGGCCAAGTGACCCTGATGTTTTTCGTTTGCTTGGAGAAGTTAAATATAAATTAAAGGATTACGAGGGAAGTGCTGGTGCATATGAAAGTTCTGCAAAGGTACTTTTTCTGCTTATGCAAGACATTTTAGTACTCAAAACTGTTTTGCTTAGTACTCCTCTGAGCGCAATTTTGTCAGCATTTGATACTTGCAAACAGTAAGTACGATTGTACAAAATTGGACAAACCCATAACAAGGATCCCTTTAAAATTTTATCTTGGTCTGGCTATCCATAGTCCACTTAGATAACATGGTATTGTTACCTTCTAAATAACTTGTTTCCTTTGTGCATTAGTAGAATATTAAATAAATTTTTTTTATGTGTGTGTGTATGTTTTTTTTTTTTCCCCTGCATTAAGATGAGATTTAATGACTCATACAGAAATGATATTTGACACTGTAGGGGATTGGACTAGGATGATCATAGAATTGACCATTTAGTGTAATACCTATCTAAATAATTTAGACTTGATTAATTGTTGGATTAAGTTACACTTTTATATCTCCTCTTTGCCATAATAATTGTTTGATATTTTATTTCTTGTTGTTTACATTTTTTCTTCTGTTTAGTTCTCCATTGTCTTTAAACCACTAAGAACAGGAAACATATTAATTTGATAGTCACATGAAATGCAACCAAAAGAGATTGAATAACTTAAAATGCTGATAATTTATCTCACAAGATTCCTTAGGGTTTAGTGGTTGATGGATATGACATGAGCATACTACTTACTTGGATTTAATAATATTGTCCACTAACATTTTGTTATTATGTGGCAGGTGTCTAGGTATCTCAGTTTTGAAGTTCTACGAGGCCGCACAAATGCATTACTTGCCGCTAAGAAACCAGATGAGGTTTGTTGTCATATAAGTGGGTGGGTGGTCACGTTGCATTTATAATGATCCTTTGATAACATTGCTGTAAAAGTTAATACCATATAGTTCTCTAGATGGTGCACAATTTTATGGATCTTTTTATGAATTTGTTGATTCCAAGAGGAACTTTGATTATTGTAATACATTGATTGCTCATTCTGATTATTGGTTATCATGATATATTGAGCTTCACTTGTTTCCTATCATTCTGCATTACAGTTTTGAAGACAAGGAGTTGAAATGTTATAGGATGTGAAACTAGCGTATCTTAAATTAAGTACAATTTCATGTTTTCTTTCAGGCTGTTCGATTCCTTGTTGCCAACCGAGAAGGCCTAAACAAGGAAAACTCAGCTGCAAAAACAAAGAGTAGTACAGAGGAATCAGAAATGCGGAAAGTGGACCCTATTCAAGTGAGTTGCAGTATTTCTTGGTTTAAAGTAAAATATTTCATGGAAAGTACTTGATATTTAAAGATAGGTTCATTGATGGTTCTAGTTGCGTCTAGAAAAGTTAACCACCTTGAGTATTTGTGTTGAACATTTTTCTTGAGAAGTTCGACATTTATTAGTTATGCTGCTTTTAACAACAATGCAACATTGATCGTGATCTTTTTCTACTTATTGCTTTATAGCAATGAGAACCAAACTAATATAAGCTTATGTTTGCTTGTGTCCAAACCACGTCTTTTCCATTTTTCCTTTCTTTTTGAATTGCAGTATGTCATTTTATGAGGTGAATTGTTTATTTTTACAGAAAACCTGATGCTTTTTTGGTCTTTTTTCTTTTTTTTTTTCCCTTTCTTTTCGGTTGCATGTGATGATGAGTATTCCTATTCAGGTTGATTTACTTCTGGGGAAAGCCTATTCAGACTGGGGACATGTTAGTGATGCTGTGTCTGTTTATGATCAGATCATCTCTAGTCACCCTGAAGACTTTCGTGGTTACTTGGCAAAGGTTCTGTAATTCTACTGAATTAGTTGTGCTCGTTCTTGTTGTTTTTTATTTTATTTTATTTTATTTTTCGGTGGGGTGGGGGATTCTGGGTTGCTTTTCTTTTTCGGATTGATTTTACAAAAGCACGAGTTAGCCACCCATCTCTCCCAAAAAATAATAAAATAAAATTAAACGATAATATTTCTTTAAAGCATTTAGTGTGGACACAGAAAATTGCAATTACTTATACAATGTTGATAAAAATATTTGAGAAATATGTCTTATGTTATTTAAGTTGTATATTGTTTAGTTTCCTGTTATGATGTTTCGTAAAAAAGATATTTGTTTGAAATGTATGTGTTAACTAGTCAGGGTTGAATACTTTTGTCCGAAGAAACTATATTTGGTGAATACCTGCGTAGTATTCTCTTTTGCCAATAAGCAATTTCATGGCTGTAATAAAAGAAGACCTATATCTATATCTAACATGAAGAGAATTTCCAACACATTTTTATTTCTCCGATTCTTCTCTAGGGAATTATTTTGAAAGAAAATGGGAACACTGGAGATGCAGAGAGAATGTTCATACAAGTGAGTATCAATTTTACTCTCATTTATGTGTTTATCATTGTGAACCTAATGACAATATAAATTAGCTTATCATCCATTCATACCGACATCTGATGCCTGTAACAGCTAAACATGGTGCCATAAGTTTTTCTTAGCATTTTCATCCGAATAAAAAAATAATTTTTTCTTGGCATCATCATACCTTGCTAACTGTGGACAGTATCCTTGTTTTATGAGTTTCATTAAGCTGAAAGATTGTACCTTTTGTCAGAAAACTACGTAGCACCATTAGACTTCCCTGTTGCTTTGTTCTTGATTTTAGTTTAAATCTTATCTTGATCCTTCATTAGTTTGTATATGATTTTTTTTTTTGAAAAAAAAGATAGTTTGGATACTCAGAGGATTAAGTCTCTTATTGTGTTATTCGCAGGCACGGTTCTTTGCACCAGAAAATGCCAAGGCACTTGTGGACCGCTATTCAAGAAAATGAACGACATTGCTGCTTCCGTCAGCGTAAGGAGTGGTACGGCAATGAATCTAACTACTAGAAAGCTTCATAGTAGTACAGTTTTGACCATTAAATTGCAGATAAACAAGCCTAAAGAGAACATGGATTTTAAGAAAAGTTCCTCATAACAAGAAATGAAATTGGTTATATCTTCAGTCTCCTGCAGTTTTTGGCCGTCACCGATGAAAGAATTTATAAGGAACATTAGAAAGACCAGAAATTAACCAACAGTATATGGTATTAATTACAATGAAATTTCATTGGTTTTTATGTACACAGTTCTCCTATAGAATATTATGTCAAAATTCATACTAGTGTAATCTGATTAATATTTATGTCCAAGCAAGATTCTTTCGAAAAATTAAAAATCGATCCTTGGCAATAAATATAGGATAAGAAATGAACACTTACTCCTCTCACTGAGGAATAAAAGTCCCCTTTCGAAAACTATAATTGAGAAGATGCACTTGAAATTTGGAATAGACAAAGGATATAAAAAATCAATAGGCTGAAAAAATTTACTATATAGAGGGGCCGTCTTTTTTCTTTCTTAGCAATTTTTAAAACTACGCCTTGCTTGTTCACAGGATGCAGATATAAAGGACCGTGTTCACATGCGAATAGTAGGTACAATAAAAATGTGGGTTAAGAAGTGAAAGGTAAGATTGCCTTTTCCTGGAAAAAAGTTTAGCTTGCCTTTCCTAAACATTAGTGAAATATGGCCTATTTCACAGGGTTGCTCATGCTTTCCCAACTGTAACAACGAACGAGTAAAGAAATAATGAAAAGAAAATAGACATTTGATGACAACCAACATGGATGGACACAGCTTCTTGGGCCCTGGCAGGTTGGCACCAACAAAATAACTAACATATAAACGTAAGCACAACTCAAATCTGTTTAGATTTATCTACTTGTGATGTTTCATTTCATGGGCAGTCACTTTTTGGTAGTGACTAGAAAGTTGTCTCTCATAGGTTTGGAATTACTACTGTTTGTGACTAGTTCTAAATCTGGAGTACTTGGTCGCAAAGTACGGGTAAATTAGAAACATACATTTACAAACGACTCCAATCACAAACAACAGCAGAAACAAGGATACATATTAGTTCAGTATCTTAGACAGAAAAGTAAATCAGGACTGATCACTGTTACCTCATTTATGTAAAGATGAAGGAGAGTTTCAATGGTAAACTCTTTTCTAGGAAAGGCAAGCTTACCTTTCACTAATGTTTGTGCGAAACTTGCCATGTCCAATTAGTCAAATTGGACCTGTTCTTCTGGGGCTTTGGTCGACTTCGGATTCTGAAATGTATCAATACACACAATTTTAAACAATTTTCTTGCATATTCGAGATTTTACACATAGGACATAATGATGTTTGAATCCCCTTATTATTTCTAGTTGTGATTAATTTAAATCTAATATGTTGTTATCCATCTGGTGAAAGGATGCATGACTCTGCAATGAGATGACTGATTCTCCTTATTCATTTAGAAAGCATTTCAAATAATTTTTTTTATTTTTTTTTTTTAAAGTGTCCTATGGCTGAACCGTGGCCCACAGTCTTTGAGAGGCAGGAAACTCTAGCATATTGCTAAGTAGGTTCTCACGAGGAATCGAAAGCCAAGTATTTATTATTTGCACATCATCTATAATAACTGGATTTAGTCAAGAAGCAAAGACAATCACCTATATGCATGAGGATAATTCATATATGTTTAATGCTTCCATTTGTTGTCATGGCCTTACAGCTTATTTCAAAGTGTACAACAGTGAACTAATGTATCATCTAAATGGCACTCACCGGTTAGTTGTTGATGATGTTTCTGGCTCATCTCTTAGACGTAGTGAACCCAGCGACTTTGATAAGAACTGATTTGCTTCATGAGAACTCGAGTCCACTGGCCATCTCATTGGACCAACCAAATTACTGCAGAAATTTTAAAATAAGAACAGCACTCTTTGTAATTTTATTTTTTCAACAAACAAAAAAGTCATATAAGAATGACCTAAATTACTTCTTTCAACTTTTAGAAGTTAAAGAAGCAGGAAGAATATGCAGCACTAAAAACAAAGTAAAATCCAAAGAATAGTGCAAATATTACCGAACTAAAGAAACTGCATGCTTTCTAAAATAGGAAGGTACCAAAAATATGGAAATGTTTCCTACATAAGCATTCTAACACTACTTTCTATACACGTACTTGTTTGTAGTTATTATTGTATCTTTATTTTGTGTGTGCATATAAACACATGTTTAGGAGACTTCAAGAAAACTATTTGAGAATCCTACTTGCACTTCGGTTTCAAAACTGATATGTGAGAAGGAAAGCAAAAACTTCTTGATAGGACTTCCAACAAACAAAAAGAACAAAGTGATTGAAAACATGTACCCATCATTGCATACGTGCTTGCATCGACTCATCTTATCCACTATATAGCTTCCATAGAAAATGTCAAGCTGTTTCGAAAGCTTTGGTATATCGGACAATGACGATACATCCCAAACCTTCAAAACTTGAGTGTAATAAGAACTTTCCTCGATAAAGTCCACAGCCCAAACAAGGTAAAACTGCTTATTTACCATGTAATGCTCTAGAAAATGGGAGGAACTTCCAGCATGGACAACGTGGGTTTTCTTCTCTTGTGGTTGACGCCAGCCACTTGAAAGCTTCTCCAACAGGAAAAGCACTTTGTTAAACAATTCACCATCCCTAACTCTTCCCATTGATCTCCAGAAGGAATTAGTGAAACAAACCTGCATTGAAATGGATGTAAGAATGGATATTCTTTTATTATGTCAATAAAAGTTCATTCATTTCTTAGTAAAACAATGAGCAAACAAAAACATGTATCGCATGCAAAGAGGGCATAATAAGATGAGTCACACCTTCCATTTTGCACTTTTAAATAGAAGTGCATGTGCATTAACTAAAACATTAAATTGGTTAAGCTCAAGCAAAGCAGCTACAATAGCATTTGCCAAGTTCTTGTCCTCTTCAGCATTGTGAAAACAACAGCGGTCCTTGGCATCAATTACTAGTTTCCTCCAAACAGAGCCACTATTACCCAAAGTCATTGCACTCCCCACTATCCAAAGGCAATACCTGCACCGTAATAAGTGTATATAAATATAGAATGGGTGAGTTGAACATGTAGAATATTATATCTATATGGTTGTTTCATTACCTATTCTTGAAAGAGGAGAAACAAATACAAGATAGACATTAGTAGGATTTTCGACTGATAATGGTTGTTTTTGAACAGTTTAGATTGCAGCAGTGTACCTTATTAAGAAAACAACCTCCATTTTAAGTAGGTCATATAAGTTTCAGAAAGAGAAAACTAGAAATATTATTGACAAGAAAATGCATACTAAAATGAAAAAAAAAATGTACAATTGCATAAGAAACTTATATTAGTGTATGCAAGTATTACGTACCTTGCACGAGTTAGAGCCACATTTGTTCTCTGGCGATTAGAAAGAAAACCCACTGATCCACTCACATTAGACCTAACAGTAGATATTATTATTACGTCTTCTTCACCACCTTGGAATCCATCAACAGAACGAATGCTTAGAGAAAAATCACTTTGAGCATCTGAACTATTATACTGTTTTCCAATTTTCTCACTGATTGCATGAACTTGTGCCTTGTATGGTGATATCACACCAACTTTGACCTTCTTCTTTGTGAGCTTGCATTCTTTAAGACCAGCAAAGAGAACCATTACTATTTATATATCATAGACCCAAAGATCAAATGAATCAGAGAACTTTGCAGAAAATATCTTCAAGTAATCATATCCTACCAAGACATCGAGCTAGTTATCATATAGGATAAGTGACTCTGGAAAGGACAAACATTTTAAGCGAGTTGACTGTTATATTAAACAACAATTCTTTCCAACGCTATCTAATCCTGCCTATGAAATGAGCAATAGAGAAATAACATCTTCAACAAGTCTGATTATTTAAGTACCTTTGTAAATGCTTGCAACTATTTCGGAGACCACCGAAACCTCAACTCTGTTCTTTCTACTGTGCTTGTTGTCAAATTCTTCTTTTCCATGTGGCACATTAATGAAAGAATAAGTTCCATACAATTTTCCAGGAAGAAAACATCTGCTGTAATTTCTGAGTTTAACATTCTGACTATCCAAAATTTGATTATCATAGAACTCCCTATTTGGAAATAGGCTTATTAATGGATGCATCCTATGCTGGACATTGAGAAGGTGTTTCTTGTGACCGATAAAAGCCAACCTCTCAAACAAACTTCTTCCAAAATCAGCTTCTTCAGAAATCTGAAAGTAGTAATTAAATTCTATTATTACACAGATGAGGATAAAAAACAAGAGGGGAAAAAAAAAGAAACTATGATAGTAAAGCTCAAATTGCCTTGCTTTTAACCATTGCAGGGAGCTGCAGCTCATCTCCGATGAGTATAGCATGACGCATGCCGGAAAGCTGTAAAGGAATGGCTGATTCACATTCTTTTAGTTGAGCAGCTTCGTCTATCACCAATAGTTCAAAAGGCTTCATTGTTCCTACTTTGTGCAATTTAGCAGAACCAGACACAGTACAGAACACAATGCATGCCTTCTCCATGCAAAATTCTCTTATGTCCAAAGAATCATTCTCTGTAGAATATGGAGGAGGAAATTTTGAAGGAAGTGATTTCAGTATATGCAGATTCTTACTTCTTGCAGCATTGAACTTCACAAAGTTATGGCCTTCATTTACTGAATAAGCATTGACATCCTTTAGTACTTCACTCGAAACGTCTTGTAGCAACTTTTTAAAAGATTTGAGAGAATCATAAGCTTCAAACATCTTCTTCACTACTTCAAGTGAAATAAGCGAGGTTGGTAAGTGTATGCACAGATTCTTAATACAAAAATGCAGGCTTTCCTCTTTGCAATTGAACCTCTCCTTCACGAACTCCTCAAAAGTTAGAGGATTTTCAGCTTTCTTGTCCTTCTCGGTTTCTTCATTCTTTCCAGGTAGGCCATTCCCATCCTTTTCTTTTCGATTTGATTGCTTTTCTTTATGTTTACCTTTTACATTTTTCTCTTTCTTACTCTTTTCTTTCAATGTTGGAACTACAATTTGTCGCCATACTTTCTGGCTTCTCTCGTCCTTGAATATTTTCTTACCGTATGTGTTTATTACCCTACTCTCCGAAAACACATTTTTCTTGTCTGCATTCTCATCATCCTTCTTCAGTTTTTTCTCTTCCCACTCTTTTAAGTATAGACTATACTCTTCTTTAGGGTCCTCTAGCAAAGAAATCATGGAAAGTAAATTGTAATTCCATCCAGATTTTCGAGAATAACATTGAGAAAGTACAGCAACACGATGATCAAGAAAGATATCATAAAGTTCGTTATGATTCTTAATCTTCATTCGCTTCTTGTTTCCAAACAAAACTAAATCTCCACACCCGTATCCATGATATTTAGATGATTCAGTAACTCCTTTCAGGAGCCGCTTTGTCACCTCTAACACTGCAGTGTTTGTAGGAGCACATGTAAGCGTTCTGCATTCCATCTTAAGGAGAGAATGCAATAGAAAACCAACCGTCTTAGTTTTCCCTGTCCCTGGAGGTCCCCAGATCATTTTGATAGTATTATGATGATGACATTCTCTAGTGCCAATACAACTCAAGACTGCAGCTTGTTGGGATTCATTTAAATCCGATGAGCTGATTCTGGCCTTCATAGCTGAATGTGCAGCAGAGCATTTTTCTTCAGCATGGCAGAGATTACAATTTTCTGCATTCTTCAAGAATCAGATCACAATTCAAAGAGATCAGCTCATTTTAAAGATGAGCAGTCGTAACAAACAATTGAGACGAGTATAATCCCATGTGTGTTTGTATACATTATGCCAAAAAAAAAAAAAAAAAGGAAAAAAAAAATTTATCACATACTGATATGCAATATAAAGCAAGCAAGAATAACCATCTTACAGTAAGTGGGGTCTGAAGAACGTTCTGAATGATGTTCATATTTGCTGTTTTCGGGTCAGAATTTAGTGCACTCCATATACGGATGTTTGTAGTCATGTTCATCAGCTTAACAGCAAAAAGGACCTCACTTTTTTGGTTCTTTCCCATGTCATCTTCAACACGAATGGGTTTTGATGACTGAACGAAGAGTGAAAGACCTTCTATATGATCCTGTATCCCCAGGACGAAAGCAATGACATAAGGTCTTCGGGGACGATCCAGATCGTTGATGCATGTTGGTCTTACATTTGTTATGGCAACGAGGTCTCCCTTTCCAAGATCGTCATCGTCGTCGTCGTCGTCGTCGTCGTCATCATCTCCCTTCTTTTCCTTGCTTTCTTTCAGTCCAATGGTGTAAAACAAGTCATTTGGAAGTTGAAAATCTTTGGATGGTTTAACAAAATCGATTTGGCAACACATTGACTCGGACAAAGTTGCCATGCTTGAAGACAAGTCCGATCGGGTTTCTTCTATAAGAGGGTTGATGAATGATTCTAGGTATTCTGCTAATGAGGAGAATGTTTCTGGAATGTGCTTCACCTGTTCAAAAGCATGGTCAAGGCTTTTACATGACAAAAAGGAATTCAACAACTCACATACATATATTTAAATATATATATCATTACTTTTATTACGAACAAATATCATTCACAAGAAATCAAGAACAACTATAACAAAAAGTAATTCGATCAACATATATGAAGAAATGAAACTATCATCTTTTATTATGCATTCCATATTCAGAGTCATTTTGATATAGAGGATTGACATTTCCCACATGTAAAGAAACAAAAGTAGAACTTATCATTCATCAATCTGTATAACCTCCATTTGTGTATGAATATAACTAGATATTTACCCGGCCTTTGTAGAGATTATTGTTGAGAACATCCTTGATAGACCAAGAAAAAACCGAACCGATTAAGCTTTTTCTGCTATCCATCTTCACTGCTCCTACACTTCCACTTCTGCCAGTAGTGGTAAAGTAAAAGAAAGAAAATGTTGAGAAAGATTTCGAGGATTGCTTACCTATGAAGCAAAAGAGCTCTAATTAGAATCTCTACTCTTTTGCTATGCTACTTAAAAACATGGAAAAGACACTAGTACCACTCCATTATAAACTCTGCTTTTTTGTTTTGCTTTAAAGAAAGAAAAAAGAAACATGGGTTTAATAATTAATTCATCGGATCAAAAGGGTTTTTGCAAAAAGATTCTAAAGTTGACTACAAGTCAAAAGTTGATTATCACATACATGAATGAATCCTAAAAGATACGTATCTTTTACCCCTTTTTTTGGGTGAATATTTTATATGTGTATTGTATTGTATTGTTCATTTTCTTAATATTCATCACGTACCTTAATTGGAATAGCCCTTTGCTTACGATCAACGGTTAGACTCTACTCGTGACTATTGAGAGTAAAAAGAAAACAGAAACCCACAAATGCAGGAAGAGAGTAAAAAGAAAGATATAATGTTATATGAAAACAGGAAAAAGGGTTCCGAGTATTTGACTATTGAGACCAATGAAATTTGAAACCACCTCGTTTAAACTCCTTTTGGTGGACTGAAACGAAACGAAATATCATTACCAAGACGGGCTTTTATGGTTCTAAAGTTCTTTTTTCGTTTGAATCATTTTAATTACCTGTCCAAAAGTTGCTCTATAATTAGGACTCATGGCAAAATACAAAAAATAAAAATAAAAAGGCTGTAAAATAAAATTGGAAACAAAATTTAGCGGGAAAAGTTTTCCTAGCTTGGGGGGAGGAGGTTATCTGGCGTATAGCCAAGGCAATCAAATTTACAAATCATGACCATTTTCTCAAAACAGAATAAAAATCACGAACAAACAGACAAATGAACTTGAGTCAAACTACTAATGGACAACCATTGACACATTAAAATAAGGTTGTACAAGATCCTAGTGTACCAGTGTTTATATAAAAGAATAATGCTAGAAATATAAGAACGTATGAAGCATTATCCTAAATTTTTGGAATACTTAGCATTTTCTTAAATTTTTAATACGAGAACATATAACATATAAGTTATTATTTATTAGAAGTTACTGTAACTAGATTAATTAATGATAACTTATAAATCAGGATATTGATATTAAAAATTTAGTATATATTTTAGGATATCTAGTATTATTCTCGTCAAAAGTAGTATATATTTTGACTTTATGCCTTGGAGCTAATTGAAATTTGGAATACCAAATGTTTCCGAAGATTTTATTTTTTACGAAAAAAATAATAGTAACGAGGGACAGTTGCAAAAGAACCTCAATATAATGATCAAATACCACATTTAACCTTAATAAACCCAAAATTATTCTATTTATCATTTTTTTAAAAAAGCTATCAATCTGTTTTTTGTCAAATTCTTGACTTAATTTTTTTTTTTTCTTTTAAATGATCATAGTGCTCTTAGGATATTAACATCCAAATAACTCTAACTTGAGTGTTCAATCATAGCCTTCCATATTTCAATAAGTACTACACGGGCCCATCGAAATGGATAGTCATGATGTGACAAACCTGTCATTTGTGTGTCCCTAGCATTTCACATTTTGTATAATTTTATATTATTAAAAAAAGTGTATTTAGGTTGTTATTTTGTAATATGATTAGAGAGAAATTAATTAAGTGTAAGAATACTTAATTAATGATAAGCAATAAAGTAGTAGAAAATTGAGAAACAGTCGTGAAAAATTGTAATAATATAATTTCACGTGTCAGAAAATTATTAACGTCTTTGACAGCTCAATTTGTAAATAAATAAGTGTAACTGGTTTCAATAACCATCACTTTATGTTAGATAATCAGTGTTTCTGACGTAAGTAATACTAGTCATTTGGTTAAAAACATACAAAAAACTAGTGTTTTTTTTTTTTTTTTTTTTTTTTTTTTTTTTTTTTTCTGACATAGGTAATTCCATTCTTTCAGTCAGAATTATAAATAAACAATACTGAAAATAAATAATAAGAATATAAAATACTGACTTTAATGTGAATAGTTACAAATATGGGTCGTATACACTACGACTCCGCTTGTTAAACAACTTAGAATCATATATCTACAAGTATTTAAAATACTAAAAATAATGTGAGTGGTTGCAAATAAAGGTCGTATAAACTACAATTCAGCTCGTTAAATAACTCTTTCACACAGATTTGGAAGTAATTAAAATTACAGAATTTAAATATTAGCAGTTATGTTAGGTGATAATCATCGCAAAAATATAGAACGTGAGAAAGTGGTCCGAAGAGTAGTCAATATCTCAAAATTTATGATATAATTAAGAAGTTAGAATAACTTAAACTATTATGGAATTAACCGAGTATATGACTTATAACTTAAATTGTTATGGAATTAACCAAGTATATGCCTTGGAGAATAAGGATAAGAATTAAACTTGGTGGGATTTATTATAAAAGTAAGACATATTAGTATTATGAAGAAATAAATAGGTATAGTTTTGGATTGTGGGGAAATCGAGACCAAGAATTGATCTTAGTATTGACTAAGAGGAAAAACGAATAGCAAATAACAAAAAAAGATGATAAAGGACATTGGTCTGGCTCGAATATAGAGAAAAGAAAATATTAATGGCGATTTGATAGTTATATGTGATGATCCTAGTCTTAAACTATACAATCGTGCGGCACTTAGAACAGCCCGTTATATTAAGTCAGTCTACCAATACTTAAGAAAAAGACTTAGAGTAAGCTTCGAGATAAAGTGGTAAAGATGAGAGAGTTTAGGTGAATGAAAGCTTTGTATTACTCTTAGAATACTTAGAGACTTGTGTAAAATGAACCCAAGGGGTCCTTTATATAGCCTAAACTAACCAACTGTTATGATCGTGCCAAGTGGCATGATCTTACAAAGGGTCTAGATTATTCTCAAATAAAGTTACAATATCTACTAAGATATTTACATAGAAAATTCTAGAAAAAAACATGGTCTAAATCCTTCTAAGAGGTTCACCCATCATCTTAGCTCTATTAAGTCATTCTAGGAGATTCTAGAACCATCTAACCCATCTAGCATCATCCGGCTTTGTCTAGAGCCTTCTAGGACTTAGTAGACTAGAGTCTTCTAGCATGGACAAGACCTCTCTTGATCACTCTAGAAGTGTCCACCACATTCTAGGGTCTTCCTCAATCTTTTTGGGTGAGCAGTATATATAGAGGACCTTAGAGCCATGAGCAATAATATTTGGATTTTAGGAGCCAAATGAGCAGAGCGTAACACCCTCCCCCACTCAAATTCGTGACGTCCCCGTCGCGCTATCAACTTTGAACTGCTCAATATGGTTTTTGAATTGCCACAAGGCATCTTCATACTCCTAGCTAGCCTCGGCCTCGGGTAAATTCTTCCATTTCATAAATTATTCTCGATAATTAGGAACACCACGTCGGCGGATCAAGTGATCAGCCAAAATGCACTCCACCTCTTTATCAAAAGAGGTTACTACCACAGTAGGAGCCCTTTTGGATTCGTCCCTTGAAGGATCCCCCTCATCTCCATGATAAGGTTTTAGCATACTAATATGGAAGACATGGAAAATCTTTAACTTAGTAGGGAGTTGACGTTTATAAGAGACCTTACCCACATGCTTAAGTACCAGAAATGGACCCTCATATTTGCGCACCAACCCTTTATGCACATTCCTTAAGGTTTTGAATTATTGAGGCAACACCTTGACAAGGACTAAATCCCTCTCTTCATACTCAACGTGCCTCCTCTTTTTGTCAGCCCATTTCTTCATTCTTTTAGAAGCTTTATTTAAGTAGGCCCTAGCCAACTCCGCTTATTCATGCCATGCCTTAGTAAGCTTAAATGCAACAGGACTCTTCCCATCGTAACTTGTTGCTAAGGCATGTGGAGTCATAGGTTGTTGACCCATGACTATCTCGAAGGGACTCTTGCCTATAGACTCACTCCTCTAGAGGTTAAAGGAGAATTGGGCTACATCAAGTAATTTTGTCCAATCTTTTTGATTGGCACTCACAAAGTGCCTCAAGTATAACTCCAGCAAGGTATTCACCTTTTCCGTCTGGCCATCGCTTTGAGGGTAAATGCTAGTAGAAAAGTTCAAGTCTGAACCCATCAACTTGAACAATTCTGTCCAAAACCTTCTAGTGAATCGAGGATCACGATCATTTACGATGTTTGATGGAACTTCCAAAAGCTTCAGGACATACTTCATAAAGAGCCGCACTGTCTCATCGGCGGGACAATCAGGTGAAACAGGTATAAAGGTGGCATACTTGCTGAAGCGATCCACCACTGCTATGATACTGCCAAAGCCCTCCAACTTAGGCAGGCTAGAGATAAAATCCATGGAAACGCTCTCCCATAGCCTCTCAGGAATGGGTAGAGGTTCTAACAATCCGCCCGATGATTATTGTTCCACTTTGTCTTGTTGGCATACAAGACAAGTTCGTACATAGGCCTTGACATCATCCCTCAGTTGAGGCTAATAGTAGATAGATTTAATAAGAGCAAGAGTACGTTTCTGACCTGGGTGACCAGCTCACAAAGAATCGTGGCACTCTTTGATAAGCTCTTTTCTTAAGTTCCCTCACTTAGGCACATAGAGTTGATTGCCTTTGGCATAGAAAAGTCCATTGCTCAGCCAAAATCGTCTCATCTTTCCTTCCTTTACTAGGGGCCAGCAGACTCTTTGCAAGAACATCGTGTCCCAGTCCTTCTTTGATTTTTTTTATCAAGGTGCTATTGGGCCTGTTTAAGGCAGCCAGTTCCGTCTTTCTACTTAGGGCATCTACCACTATATTAGCCTTTCAAGGCTTGTATTCGAGCTTATAATCGAATTCTGCCAAGAAGTCTTGCCATCGAGCTTGCTTGGGACTCAACTTTTTCTGAGTTTGAAAGTAGCTTGTGGGTACGTTGTCAGTCATAATCGTGAAGTGAGTACCCAACAAGTAGTGCCGCCATATCCTTTGGCAATGGATGACAGCAGTCATCTCTTTTTCTTGCACTGTGTAGCGTCTCTCGGTATCATTGAGCTTGCGACTTTCATAAGCAATTGGACGCCCTTTTTGCATTAGTACTCCGCCAATAGCAAAGTTAAAGGCATCCGTATATAACCCATATATCTTTGAGTGCGGATAAGCTGAGAATCGGCTCTTCGCTTACCACTCTCTTCAAGTCTTCGAATGAAACTTGACACTCAAATGTCCATTCCCAAGACTTGTTCTTCTTGAGCAGGTTAGTAAGTAGCGCTGCTCTTGCTAAATAGGACTTGATGAACTGCCTATAACAGTTCACAAGTCCGAGGAAGAATCTTAACTCTGGCACCTTAGTAGGAGGTTCCCACTCTTGGATGGCTTGCACCTTGGCTTCATCCATCATAAGTTTCTCATCCTTTATCTTATGCCCTAGGAACATCACTTCCTCTTGGGCGAAGGAGCATTTCTCCTTCTTGATAAATAGTTGTTTTTCTTTCAAGACCTCAAACACATTCCTCAAATGTTCTAGGTACTCTTCCATGGTCTTGCTATAGATGACTATATCATCAAGATAGACTACCACGATAAAGGTGAATATATTTATTTAACTTCTTTCATGATTAGGAACGGGGTTATTCTCAACTCTGTGTTATTATTGTCCTAATAGAAATTCACCTCTTTAAGCTTTTTCATAGTAAATTTTTTGCACCATATAATTGTTAGTTGTGCCGTGGCCTACTTTCTTATGAAATAAATACAACTTAGGATTCTTTATTTCTTCTAGTATAGACAGAGTTTAGCTGGTGAAGGCAGTAATACCTCATCTTCTATCCATACTTGTACAGGTGCAATGATTTGATTTTATGTTAGAGGTATCTTAGGAGGGGTTGGTTGATTTCTTTTGTCTTGATGAACTTTTTCAACTAAAGTAGCATCTCTTTTTTCGCTTGAAAAAAGATGGCTTTCCCCAATTTTCAGTACCATACCTTCTAGAAAATTTGTACAATTCTATTATTGTTTCTTCAGTGTTGCTTATTCTGAATATTAGTTCAGTAAAATTTGAGATGATGTGATTTTGAATGTGAACTTTGTATTTTAGCTCACATGCATTTGACACACATCCAAATCAGTTCATTCTCTGAGATGATTTCTTTGCAATCCAGACCTTTTTTCCTTGAATCTATTCATGTAAATTGTGAGCGATTCATTTTCTTTTTAGGTTATGTTAGAAAGATTAGAATGTTGCGACTAATTCATTTGAAAGATTAGAATGTTGCGACCAATTCATCCCATGTAGTATACTTTTTGCTAATAAATTGGCAAACTATGAATATGTCCTGTCTGTGAGAGATTTTGAAAATTTCTTTAGCCTTAATTCATAGTCGATAGTGTAGATTCCAATATCATCTAGGACACCTATGATGTGCTCCTTAGTATATCTTTCTTTCTATTAAATTTTTTGAAACGAGGATTAGTGTAGTTCTTCGAAAATGGCCTTGAGAGCGAGGATAAGAATTAAACTTGGTGGGATTTATTATAAAAGTAAGACTATATTAGTATTATGAAGAAATAAATATGTATAGTTTTGGATGGTGTGAAAACCGAGACCAAGAATTGATCTTGGTATTGACTAAGAAAGAAAATGAATAGAAAATAACCCAAAAAAAAAAAAGACAATAAAAGAAATTGGTCTGGTTCGAATGGTTCGAATATAGAGAAAAGAAAATATTAATGGTAATTTGATAGCTGTAGGAATAAGAGAGAATAATTCATATATGCATATGAGTTTGACTTCGTTGGTGAGTTAAAATAAAAAAGGAAGAGATAACTAATTAAAGGGAGGTATAGTGAAAAGCTTTGGGATTCATGTGAAGGGAAGAGATCAATATGTATTGAAAGTAACAGAGAGAGAGTATTGAATTCGTTTACTTTTTATCAGATTCCCCATTTACATATGGTAGACACCCATATTTATAGGCGTAAAAGAGATAAGCTCAAGCATTTAACCGCCTGTTTATAGCATCTAGGTGGCAATTTGTGGACACCTCAACTAGGAGGTGTCATCTCCAAATCCTCAAATGTTGACACATATGTAGCAGAGGTGGCAAACACAATTTTGAGGTGGCAGAAAGTGACACTTGGCTCTCTTTGAGTTGAGGAAGATTTTGTCTTTATTTTGTTGATGTTTGGCAATTATTAAATAAAAAATTGACTCTTGAAATGTCAACCTCCTCTTTTGTCCAATTTAAGTTTGACACATCATATTTTTTTAATTATATTTTTTTAATTATTCATATATCGTATAATTATCACATTAATTATGGCTTAATATTTTTTATTAGTGACTAATTATAAAAAATTACTACACCCTAAACAGCGTGTAATTGGATTTTTCGACTAGTTAGATAATGCAAGAGTTTGTGAAGAGATTTTTGAAACATATGCAAGTGTGTTATAGATATTTTACACTATAAATTAAGCAAAATAATTTACACAGGGTATACTAGATTCTTGTTTTGAAACATAAAAGGGACAAGATCAGCTTAGTTTTCTTAAAACATATGGTTAAATGTGATATTCAACTCATCATAATAGACAGAATTATATCAAAAAATTTTATAATATTGTTAAAAGGCATTAATGGTATCAGATACTATATCTAATAGAGCTGTGTGCCCACACATAAACCCATAACTCCATTAGAGTGTCGTGTTAGACATCACTAGTATCAAGTAATATTGCTCATATTTCAAGATGATTCTATTATCACCTTCTTTTTTGCTCTCCCCACACTATTTCTAAATTATCTTCTAAGGTTGAAATTATAATTACCTATCGTATACCCCAAATTATTTCTAAGTCATTCTTCACATTAATTATCTTTCTTTTTCTCACCCATTACCCTACTAGTTCTCATTTATTTCTATTTCCTTCTCTCTTCTTCATTTACCCTAATAATCACTCAAATACAAATCCCATACCTGCTACATCTATCTTCCCTCTATTAATATGTATAGTCAATAAAAATCCATTAATATTGATGGAGATCTGACTAGTAATAAATGAAAATTTGGTTCACCCTTTTATTTTGGGATTTTATTATTGATTTCTCCTATAGTCACCATTAATTTTAAGAAGAAACATATAGAATATCGAATTAGGCAATTAGCTATATAGATCTCAATCCGTAATTGATATCTCTTTGCAGTTATCTTGCCTAGAGATATCAATATGGGCTAAATTTTGTAGAGCGATCCACATTTCAAAGGAAAATCACAGAACTAGCCCAATTCAGACTATATTAATACAGCCTTGGGCCAGTCTAGTATATATAGTATAGGCCAAGTTAGGCCTCATTAGATCAGCTAGTCTCTGCTCTTATTAGGTTCGTATTTAGCTATTTTATATAATTTTAAATATATTTCTTATTTAAAAATTTTAAAAGGTCTTAATTAAATATTTTTTATTTATATATTTTTAAAGTTATTTATTTACTTATTTTATTTATTTTAAATTTATTCAATTTTTAAAAGAATATGAATATTTTTTTATTTTAATCTAACAATAAACAAAGTGATAATAGAACAATAACGAAATTAGATCTGTAAAAGCCCATATTCGCCTCATATAGGCATGATCTACTTAAGTCACATAAAATATGAGTTAGACTTTCGGGCCGTACCGAGTTCTCTAATAGGAATCGTGAATGGCTCGATCCTGCATAAAGCCTATGTAGGCTTATCACACTATATATCTCTAACCTTGCCCAGTGGAAGAAGAATCATAAGGAATTTCTAGTTTTTTAGTTTGTCTCATAATTATTTCATTCTCTCTATAATAATGAGATTTAAAGGGTTCAACATAATTTAAAGTAGAGCTAATGGTCAAATTCTTGGCATCAATTTATGCATTGCTACAAATCCTCATTCAATTGCTGGCAGCACAGAATGAATTAGAAATATTGAACCCTTGCCAGTTTGGGTCTCTTTTTAAATTACTTTTAAGGTTTGGAATAATTTACTATCATTTGAAAAAAAAAAAGAAGTTTAAAGTTTAAACAAAAAGAAGAGGGATACTTTTTTCTATTTTAGAAGATAGAGGATTTACTTTTGGATTTTATGAGAATAAATAATTCAAAATGGTATTTAGTTAAATAAAGCGTGTATTTTTGGGACAATCCCATGTAAATTTAACCTAAAATATTCGATCACAAAGTATTAGGAGCGTTAAACGTGACTTATAAAGATCTTTACTGCTCAAAAATCACTTTTTAAGAATGTTGGGATGAATTTTTAAAAATTCTTTTTTATTTAGAAGACTTTTTAATGAAACATATATACCCACTAATTAACTTTTCTAAGAAGGTCGTAGAGTATTTTTCAATCAAGCAAAACACAAGCTGATTTACATTATCTGCATTCTTTAAATTGATTATTATTTTTTCTTTGACTAAATTATTCTGCTTTTCGATTTTCCTTTATATATATATATATATATATATATATATAAAAACTTAGAAGTTGAAATCTATTAGGACTCAAATGACAATGTTTACGGATTTTCTGGAAAAAAAAAAACAAGAACTGCTTTTATTATTGTTTTTGCAATAAAATACTCATGAACACTCAATGGTAAACAGTATGACCGTTGTAGAATTCCTAATTATCCTCAGATACCTAAAGTCGGTCCTCTCTGTTTTTCTCGGTTTATAGAAAGTAACTAAACCGAGTTAACTTTTTAATTGTAAGAAAATTAAAACCCTGTTTTCTCTGTTTTTCTTACAGCTTACTCGTCAGAGTCTAAAATTAATAACACCAATTAGAATTAATAACACGAATTAGATTACGAGAAGTATAAGACCATAATCACTGGTTTAGGAAATGACTAGCTCGATTGAAAAGGATGATTTAGCCAAAATTAGAGAAATAATAATAAACAAACGTGTGTTGATTAAAAAATTTGGTTAGTTCATTATATAAGATCTTAAAGTACGTGGGACTACAAATCTATAATCAAATCTTCTATTCTGTTCAAAGTTTTTTTGGGAAAGAAAATTACTTCCAAAAAGCATGGTAACAAATACTATTATTAGAATGAAAATTAAGGGTATTCACGATGTAGATTGACTTATTTTTTGGTTATGATTCTAATGAAATGAAACTTAGGTTTTTTATTCAGATATTTATACTCAGGGTTCTACTAGTACTCTTTTGGTGATAAAATAGATTCATCATAAATGTATCAAAACTAATCATTATTGCTATATTATATTATCTAAAATTACTTAAATACTTTTGTTGGTATTATTTTATAATTGCTACGCGAGTGCACGTGCCGAACAAGTAATATAGTAATGAGTTAAGTATCATCTCCACAGGGATTGATTAACAAAATTAGTTAGATAAAACTAATGTCAAATAAGCTGAATTAAGAAATTATAAGAATTGACAGATGGAAAATAAAAAAAATATAAATTCTAAACATAAAACAATATGACCTAAACAAGAGATTATAAATGAATAGACATAATAAGTTGGGATGATTGAATCCTCCTCGGTTGTAAATCTGGGTACAATTGCTGCAGCAATGTTTATGGCAAAATTCACTCCAGTAACAGAAAATTCCATCAATCTATAATAATCTTCCGAATTTATTATGTTTTAAGTTTTTCAAACCAGATTTAACATATTCCTATGCTGATCTAATTTTTAATACTTCCTTTATAGCATCGATTTTCAATGGGTTATACATGGTAACGATATATTCCTATATCATTACTAATTTAGGAATCCACTAAAAAGACACTTGAAACATGTATCAGTCAAGTTAGATCCAATTAAAATTTTAGATCCAATTAAAATTAACCTTTTTATAATTAATCCTAGTTTATTTATCCTAAATATTGGTGGCCAAATAATAATAGGAATTAATGATGAAGCTCACTTCAGTGAACAAGAGGAAATTACCATAAACACTTAAAACAACATTTAATCCTTCATTACAACTTTAGATTCATCAATATCCCAGCTAAGAAAAACTTAGCTCATGCTCTGGGGCTCAAAAATTAGCAATCCAAAGTAATTCATAGATTACAGGAAGTTCAAGATAAGAAAAAAAAATTAAATACAAAGAAGATTTAAGAAGGTAAGGAAAAATCTAGCTGGAAAATGGTAAATCGAGCTCTCTGCTGCTAGTACTCCTTCTTATTCGTCCTCTCTTCTCTATACTGTCTTCCTCTCTTTCTTTTCTTTTCCTCTTTTTTTTTTTCTTTTTTTTTTTTTCTGGTCAGCCGTCCTCCTCCTCCCATTCCTACAGTATATTTTCCTTTTATATCAGAGTAGGTAAGATACCCTAACACACGTGTCAGCTAAATATAAAGTAAGGACCACTTTTGCTTCATTTTCCCTTAGCTGGTATTTAATATTAGCTGTCAGCACTAGCTGTACATAAAAGATACCAGCTAGAAAAAGAATTCTGCTGTTCAGTATTGCTTTGGCGCATTGCTGTAGTAAAGTCACTTCCAGCTTTTACTTAAGTTCAGCATTCCTTCAAAGATGTGGCCATTTAAATTCATCAGAATTCAAGTCCTAATTTCAGCATTTCTGCTAGAAATTAAAAAAAATAAAATAGATATTGACTAAATTAAATTGTAATCATCGGAAACACCACAGACAAAAATAAAATAAAGAAAAACACTTAAACTAGACAATTTGATCCTTTAAAACAGCTATCCTAAGACTCAAAAACATACCAAATAACTCTATTTTTATAGAATTATCACACACCTCCAACTTGAATTGTTACTTGTCCCTGAGTGACAAAGATCACATAGACACAAAAGAGCTCTGGTTTATTGACAGTAAGAACATCATTCCTTAGTTCTCTATTCCACTTTTCAATCTTCATCCTTTGATCAGAATCACCCTTCCTCAAATACTAGTTCAAGTCATTACAAACTTACTTTTACATGTGATTTTCCTTTGAGTGTATGTGTGGAAACTATAGTTAGAATTCTCTAGATTACTCAAGTCATCTTAAAATATGATCATTGGGC
The DNA here is from genome assembly GCA_002914805.1 of Parasponia andersonii. NCBI lineage: Eukaryota > Viridiplantae > Streptophyta > Magnoliopsida > Rosales > Cannabaceae > Trema > Trema andersonii. The sequence goes on from JXTB01000008.1 coordinate 535,756, forward strand.
CTAACTTTCTGGTTTCAAAAGCTGATCTTATAAATCCTTCTCCACTAATGCAAGTCAACAAAACATTTAAGACTTATAAGGCTTTAACAAACTTGCACTACTGAGCTTAATTTGGGGGATGATTTTATTATTACATGTTTCTCTTCTTCTTCTTCTTTTTTTTTTTTTTACACTCAGATGTCACAATGCCTTTTTTACGCGAATGCCAACATTGGTGATGAAGGCACCCGGTTACTTAGCAAAGTTACTTTCAGAGTTGTCGAGGTATACTCATATTCCAAACTACTGTTTGACGCAAAGATATACATGGAGCTCATGTTACCCCTGGTTACTAAGTAATTCAAAATAGTGGAGTATTCATTTTTCATAATAATTTTTTTTTTACTCTGCTAAACTTAAGCTCATTTTTACTTTCAATGTATCATGCCTACACTAAGTCCTCCATCTTGTTAGTCTCCTACATTCTACTTCGAAAGATTTAAAAAATTTATTTCTAGACCTTAAGCCCTCACAATTATTCAAGATTTCTTAAGTTTTCCTAAAGACCTCTAATCCATAGCTCTAGTGCATAGAAAAATTAGAAATTTCACATATAATAGCAAGCTAAAACAAATATCCTCAATATTCAATTTATGGCAATTCATCTCATAAGCTGAAAATTTTAAAGCAGTAAGAGTTTCATACGATCATAATACTATAGCACACCAGAGCAACAGAACACAAATAGATATTAACAAACAACTGCACAAAACACATAAAAGAAATAAAATCAGATAAAACACCTCCAAACCTAAAAACAAACAGTGTCCTCACTGCAACACAAAATAAAAGAACAAATAAGGAAATAAAAAGAGAGGGTAAAGAGATGAAAACTCTCTGTCACAATTACGCTGCAGCTCCATTAGATCCATCTTTATCAGATTCTGCTATATACTCATCGTCCAAATCCTGGAGTATTTCTTCTGGAAATGTAGAGAAAATTGGAATGGGTTTGGTGAAATTCTTCTGCAGGGACTTCTTTAAGGCATTGTCTCGTTCCTTTACATATGCCTAGAATTGCCGCTGCTGCTGGTGAATTTGCTACAGCATTGTCATCAACTGTTACTACTGAACCTCTTGTTGACTTATGCGCTGCTCCAGGGATTTTAGCTGCTGCAGGGTCTCACTGGTGGTGCTACTGCTGGATACTGCTGTAGGTCTGCTTGATGAGGGTCGATGAGAAGGCTCGGCTGGTCCTTCTTGGGCAATTCGGGCCACAACAATGGCATCTATTTTGCCCGTGTTGTGCAGCTTTTCTTCATTTACCAGGTAAAGAGTACGTGCATTACGACACATCTTGGTAATTAGAGATGAGAAAAATAGAGCCCCTGATCCTCGCAGTACATGCACAAATTTCCCTATGAATTATCCGACCCATGTTGATAGATTTACCAGTCAACATGGAGTACAACAGCAACACATGCTCCTTAGAAACTATTTTGCCATGTGTGGTGAGTAGCAAACGAGATTTGAGAAAATGGTACCAAACTTTTGCAGGTGGGTTCAGTGAGCTCCGAAGGCATGTGTAGGCACCCTGGGATGAGACATTCCATTCAGCTCCTGCTATAGTAACAGTCTCCAGCACCGTGACCAGTTCAGGTTCCGTGATGTCTTCGACGAATTTAGGGTGCTCATCTACCGGATCCCCCAAGCCAAAGATGGTATTTATGGCTTCCACACTCAAGGGCACCTGAACTCCTCTAACATACACTGTGTCATCGTCTGGATTAGTCAGGTTGGCATAGAATTCGCGAACCAGAGGCACAATCGGGTCCTTCGGATGAGCGTAGAACAGCTGCCAGTTGTGTTGGATGATGACATCTGCAATGAATGGTGTCTGCCCTAGTGGCTTACTATTGTCCCACACGAACCCTTTTTCGACACTTAAAGGTCGATTTTAAATGTTCTCTTCATACCTTGTTTCGGCTGCTTCAGATTTGAACTTGACTACTTTGGAGGTTTTATGAGCTACTCACTTGATTCCTATTTCTCATATACAGCAGAATTTTCTCCCTAAAACTTGAGCGAAAATGAAACCTCTCACCGAAATTTCTAGCAGCCGTCAATGGAAAGGAGATTGGTGAGGTAGAAACTTAAGTGAAGTTGCTGTTGAAGGAGATTGTGTGGGGCTAGGGTTTAAAAAGAAAAAGAGACAATTACCCCACTTTTTTTTTTTTAAAAAACATGTATTGTGGGCTGATAGTGGCTTCATGGAAGACTCCACTCCCACACGTATCAAAACTGCTGCCCAAAAACTGCAACCCATATATATTATTTATTTATTTATTTATTTATTTTTTAAATAATCTGGAACTAGGTCTGTTGCTATAGCAAATATATATAGTCTTACTTTTACTTCATTTTTCCTTAGCTGGTATTTAATATTAGCTATCAGCACCAACTGTGCATAAAAGATGCCAGCTGAAAAAAGAATTCTGCTGTTCAGTATTGCTCCAGTGCATTGCTGTAGTAAAGTTATTTCCAACTTTTACTTAAGTTCAGCATTCCTTCAAAGATGTGGCTATTTAAATTCATTAGAATTCAAGTCCTAATTTTAGCAATTCTACTAGAAATTAAAAAAAAAAAAAATAGATATTGACTAAATTAAATTGTAATCATCAGAAACACTACAGACAAAAATAAAATAAAGAAAAACACTTAAACTAGACAATTTGATCCTTTAAAACAGTTATCCAAAGACTCAAAAATATACCAAATAACTCTATTTTTATAGAGTTATCAACCTCATTTTTTACAAAACTCTAGATTATCTTAGATTTTGATTCTAGCCATCTTGACCGCATACTCAGCCATTTTGACTGCGAAGAAAATTTTTGATAGCAATATTAAAGCTTCAATTATTGCCAAGCATGTTTGATTGCCAATCTTTGTCACGTTTACTTCACTTGACTTTTTTCCATGGAGCAATTTTAGTATTCCAAAAATTTTATTAAATGAAAGAGATAATTTTGTAAACAATTTTTACATTGTTTATTTTTTCATCACACCATTTAAAAGAGAAGGTCAAAATTAATAAGACCTCTAAACAAGAAGATGATTGATTTAGAATATTAAGATTGACTATAAGTTTTTCCTTTTTTCTTTTCACTTTTTATATTCGACTGTAAAACTAGTTGCTATTAACATAGTAGCTGCAAGCCTTTTTGGGCATGTATATGGAAGTTGGCACAGGGTCTAAAATTCAACTTAAATTTTTCACCTTGTGATGGCATTAAGTCGCTCACTTAGTCAGCCGCTCTCAAGTGTTTACCTCACAACTCACAATAAGGGACTCTTGGGACAATTATAAGTAAAGCACGCATAACATATATGAATCACTCCTAACCTTTTTATTGATCACAAAAAAAGAATTACAACTCACTCGGAAGGGATCACACAAGTCTCTTACTTTCTGTCCTCAACCATTCCCACACTTGGATATTTATAAGGAACATAGGTGTGGCTGACACCCCCAGTCACTAGGACCACTATTCCCACGTTCTAAGGACTGGAACATATTTAAATCACTAAGAGATGCCATGTGGCTCGAGGTTGTGCGGGACAATTTGAGGAATGACCAGAGGAAATGGAACTGGCCACATTCAGCCTGCCTGCCAGGCGTTGTGTGCATTGTGGCCGAGTGGTGCGCGCATTCTGCATGCCACGCCCATCGTGTCTCAGTGGTGCGCCCGTTTTCTGCGCACATGTGCATCACGTCCGCTTCACTCGGCCACTAATCTACTTCCGCCCGGTTCCTATGGAACTCGGTCGTGGGCACCCAGCCGCCCACATTGATCAGTCGTGGCCACGTTCTGTGGATCACGTTCCTCGCTTCTCTCAGCCACTTATCAAGTCAGTCTAATTTCCTAATGGGTTTGCTTCCAACTTAGCAAAAAATGTGAGTGAAACAGAAAACAAGATATTTGGTTTAAAATCACATGACTGTCATGTCTTATTCCAACGTCTTCTACTTGCTGGGATTAGACCATATTTGAAAAAGAAAATCCGGGAGACTATCACTGAGTTGTGTTTTTTTTTTCCAAAAAATTTGTACACACACATTAAATGTGGTCGATCTTGAAAAGCTATAAAAGGATGTTGTAACCATATTAGCTAAGTTGGAAAGAATATTTCCACCCGCGTTCTTTGATATTATGATTCACTTGATTCTCCATTTACCAGAAGAGGCAATACAGGGTGGACCCATTCATTTTCGATGGATATACTCAATTGAGCAAGCCATAGGAGTTTGTAAACAGTATGCTTGAAATCGAGCACGTCTAGAAGGGTCTATTGTTGAAGTATTTGTCGTTATAGAGGTGCTTATATTTTGCTCTATGTATTTGTGGGGTGTTGAAACTCGATTTAATCGACCCAAACGTAATGAAATTGTTGTTGATGCTCCACCAAAGCATATATTGTCAGTCTTTAAGTCTGTTGGTCACCCACTGGGCAAAAAAGATATTATTATTCTTAATCCTTCTGATCGGCTTAAAGCTGAGTGGCACGTAATGAACAACTGCCCGAAAGTACAAAAATATCTTGACCAAGACATTCTGCAATTCTCGCCAGCCTGTCCGAATGCCTGCCCAAGCGCCTGGATGTATCTCACGCATGCCTATGCACGTTGATCGTGCATGCACGCTGTTGTCTCGGCTGCGCATATGTTTTGCTTACGTGTGCGCGCTGTGCTACGCACGCATATCCTCATGAAACCATCTGTGGGGTGCACACATGTGTGTCACCCTCATGTGTGCCTTGGTATTCCGCCTACTTTGTGTGCCCGTCTAGCACACTTGCCTTGTATGCTGGGAATCACCCCCGCCATGCACTTACTTGCAGCCAACTAGTCTTGTCATACTTTTCCCCCAAGGCATGATTGTGTTTTGGCCCGTGCCAACTTGCACACGAGTCCTATCCGAGTCTACAAGAGTCTTACAGAAGTACTATTGTGGCTATATACAGACTTTTGTTAAGTAATTGTGATAGTATGAGTTTTCTTTTCTTTTATTTTTTCGCAAGGGGTGTAGAAACTAAACTGAAATTGTACGCATTTATACTAAATTTATTATTTCCAGAATTGATGGATAATTAGACTTTGATCTTTTTTTTGGTTAAAAAATTTAATTGTATTTTACTTTTGTTCCTGGAAAATCAAAACTAACATTTGGTTTCAAAGCATTTAAAGTTGTTTCTAAGGTTAGTTCCGTAATTTAAAAAGCCTAAAGTAATATTTATAAGAGCGTGAAAAATAGAGAGTTCTAGTGTAAGAGCAGTGACTTTTCTCCTACATAAAGATATTTTTTTTTTAAGTGAAAAAAGAGAAATTGGTGATGCCTCACGCTCCCCACTCAGACAATTCACATTTTATTGAGTGTATAAACAGAGAAGCCATGGAGATCAGACTCTTCATGACGAAAACAAAATCAGACTCCTTAATTCCCATATATAAGTTTTGATGACCCAAAAGCAAGCCTAGCTTATATTTCTCATAAAGTAGATTTCTTGAATAGAGACCTCAAGAAAGAAAAGAAATATAACCCATTCCATTTAACATTCCATCTGCAAGAAAATATTTCAGAAACGTTGTAAGACTACTCTAATCCTTACTACATTTGATATGAATATATTAATCCCTCGTAATATAATGGTATATAACCATTGCAGTGTTTTTTTTTTTTTTTTCCCTTTTAAATATAGACGATTTCATTGAAAGAATGCATACCTACTAATCGAACACAAAAAAGACACAAAACTAGACGAAGGGAAAAAAAAAAAAAAATCTATTAATAGAAAAATAAAGCGAGTTAAAAAAAAATAAAAAGAATATAAGTGATTTTCCATATGGGAATTGCTAACAACCACCGCTCTGTCAACTTCTTTATCAGACTATTTTTATTGATTGACACGTGTCTTTTTCATTTTTTTCAAACAGCTAAGATGAATGACTTCTCATTGTTTTTTTTTTTTTTTTCCTTTTTTGAAAAAGTGAGAAGACATGTGTCAACAAAGAAACTTAGAGTCTGATAAAGAGGTTGATATAGAGGCTATAGTTAGTCTCTCCAGTTTAACCATTAGATGCATGTAGGACAGATTAGGAGTGAACAAAACACACGAGTACCTGATCTGCCCCACTTGAACCCGGAAAACGGGTAAGTGTGAGCAACTTGAAAATTCGGGTCTTACTTGGCCTAAACCAAGACTTATTTGGTCTTTATTGCACCGCTACAGCAGATGATGTTTCTCGTTAGCAATTCAAAGGAATTTAAATTTTAGATGTCTAATTTCATAAAAGATCAAGAGTCTGGGACTAAAGTTAGAGAGAGTAAACTTAAGGACTACCAAAATATTTAACCAAAAACAAATGCTAAAAAATGTTAAACTTCAGTAGATAATATGTGTATGGTTTTAAAATTTTAATTAATATAAAATTTATGTCAAAAAATATTAGTTGACCAAAATTCAATATATCGTTATATCAGTAGAATCTAATTTATATACATTAGGGATATTATCATTTTTATATCTTGTATTTTCACATTTTGTTCAATTTATACTTTCTGTTTTGTTTATTATCAATATTGATCCTTAGATTCAATATTTATTACAAATTTATACTCTGATACTAATTTAGAGTAGTTAATTTACTGAGATGATTTAATAAACTTATTCTCGGATCAGTTTTTATATGATTTATTTTCAACTTTTTAAACAGCAACTTGGTAAATTAACTACTCTAAATTGGTATCAGGGTATAAATTTGTAACAGCTTTCAAATCTAAAAGTCAATATTGATAATAACCAAAACATAAAGTATAATTTGAACAAAGTATCAAAATACAGGGTATAAAAGTGATAATATCCCTGTACATTATTCCAATTCTTTAATTATATATTATTTCTTTGACTAAATTAGGAACGAATAAATAAAATCTTTTTCTGATTTTCTTTATTATATATATAATAAAGAAGTTGAAATATTACTTGGATTCAAATGACCATCCTTACAGTCTAAAATACTAAAAATACCCCTTTTCTTCATGTTTATACTTTTATCCAAAACAAAAAAACATTGCCTCGTGCTCTTGTTCACACTTTTATCCAAAAAAAAAAAAAACATTGCCTTGTGCTCTGTTTTTCCAAACTAAAATTTAGTATGGAAACTAACTAAAATTTAGTTCAATCAAGAAGCATAAGACCATTATCACGGGTTTAGAAAATGACTTACTCAATTAAAAAGGAAGGCTTAGCAAAATTAAAGAAATAATAATATGGAAATGTGTTGATAAAAAAAAAAAATTGTGCTAGTTCTTTATACAAGATCTTGAAGGTCCAAATCTTATTTGTTCCACCTATGTGGGACTATAAATCTATAATCAAATCATCTATTATGTTCAAAGTTCTTTTAGGAAAGAAAATAATATCCAAAAAGTATGTTAACAAATACTATTATTAGGATGAAAATTAAGGGTATTCACAATGCGGATTGACTTATCTTTTAGTTGTGATTCCAATAAAATGAAACTTAGGTTTATTATTGGGATATTTATACTCAAGAGTTCTACTAATGCTTTTTTGGTGATAAAATAGATTTAACTAATGACCTCTATTTATTAAAAATTAAAAGAAAATAGCTACTATTACCCAATCTTCACATCACCCCGTTAAGGATAATAGGTTTTTATGCTTACCTCCAATGTGACTCGAACTTAGAACCGAGATTCTAAGTAGTAGGTGTTCTTACCATTTGAGCCAACCCAATTTGTCAAAGGTGATAAAATAGACTCATCCTAAATGTATCAAAATTAATCATTATTGTTACCTTATATTATCTAAAATTATTTAAATACCTCATTTTCTAGAAAATTCCAAAATATCTTAGATTCTAATTTTGGCTATCTTGACCACATCGATTGTTTCGACAGCGAACAAAATTTTTTATAGCAGTCTTAAAGTCTCTATTATATCCAAATATGTTCGACCGCCGATCCTTATCGTGCTTACTTCACTTGACTTTTATCTGATGAGGTCAAGGTGTGGAGCAATTTTAGTATTCTTGAAGATTTATTAAAATAAAAGTTATAATTTCGTAAACAATTTTTACTTTGTCTGTTTTTTCATCACACCATTTAAAAGAGGAGGTCAAAAATATTAAGACCTCTAAATAATGAGATGATTGATTCAGAATAATAAGATTGACCATAAGTTTTCCTCTTTTTTTTTTTTTTTGTTTTCCTTTTCACGCTTTATATTCGACTATAAAACTAGTTGCTATTAACAAAGAAGCTGCAAGCTTTTTTGGGCATGTATATATGGAAGTACTACTATAGCCATATGCAGAATATTTAATTTAGGAAATGTGATCGTGTGAGTTCTCTCTTTTTTTTTTTTTTCTCCTAAAGGGATGTAGAAACCAAACTGAATTTGTACGCATTTATATTAAATTTACTATTACCAACTTTGATGGGTAATTAGACTCATCTTTTTTTTTAGGTCAAAAATTAATTGTATTGTGCCTACTTTTGTTCTTGAAAAGTTAGTACTAACATTTGATATTTCGGAAACATTTAAAATTGTTCATAAGATTGGTTCCGATGTAGTTTAAAAGCCCAAAGTAATATTTATAAGAGCATAAAAAATAGAGAGTTCTAGTGTAGGAGCAATGTTTTTTCCTCCTACAAAGAAGACCTTTTTGGGGTTAAAAAATAGTATCAGTAGTACTCTCACAATCCTCATCCAATTTTTGCCGCAATAACTATTTGGACTCGATGATCTCTGGGGGCGTATGGGGAATGACAATGGTCATATAACTGTGTCTTCGTCAACTAGCAGTATAGGGGCGTCTACTCATAGGTTCTACTCATTAGAGGATACGTTTTTTGAGTGACTCATAGGATCCACGCATTAGTGGCTATTCTTAGAGTACCAAACTCGATCTCATATACTTTTGTGGAAATTTGAACCTCTGACTTAATAGAAGTGAAAACTCCAAGTAGGCACATGTGCTTCTATGCCCCCACCACCACCAATAGTTCCTACATAAAGGCATTTTGTTAACTATTAAATCCACATAAATTGTGAGAATAATACCTTTAAATGCCCACACTGAAATATTATTACGTCTTTCACATTAAAAATTTAAAGAAAAAAAAATTGTTTCTCTTTCTTCATGCTTTCACATATTTGATTCTTTCAGCAGATGATATTTTCGTTAGCAAATTCGACGAAATTTAAATTTTTGATGTTTAGTTACATAAACGATCAAGAATTCAGGGACTAAAATTAGAAAGAGTAAACTTCAACTACCATAATATTTTAAAAAAAAATAAATACTAAAAAAAATTCAAACTTCAATAGACAATATGTGTGGTTTTAAATTCTTTAATTAATATAAAATTTCGGATAAAAAAGTATTAGTCGACCAAAATTCAATAAATCATTAACAACAGAATCTAATTTATATATATTATCCTAATTCTTTAATTATATATTATTTCTTTGACTAAATTAGAAAAGAATAAATAAAACCTTTTTCGATTTTCTTTATTTTATATATATATATATATATATATAATAAAGTAATTGAAATGTAATAGGACTCAAATGATCATGTTTACAGTTTGTTCGAGATTGGACCTCATGCTCTGATTAATTAACGGGACTTATAATTAATTAAGACAAAATAGAATATAATTAAGATTAAAGTTAAATCAGAGGGTGCATATAGAAGACAAAGTGGATTAGCTCAAGTGGTAAGATTACTCATTATCTGAGATCTCGGTCCTAGATTCGAGTCACACCAGGAATAGGCGTGAAAACATATTATCCCTAATGGGGTGAAGTAGGTAGTAATAGGTATTTTTCTTTAATTAATAATAACTGTAGGTCATTAGCTAAGCCCTATTTTTTATAGGGCACACATAGAAAGGGCTATTACAATGTTTGCCATATGTCGAAATCCCAATGGGTGGTTGAAATAAAAAATGCCACTTCCTATGGCATCTTTACCACGTTGGCGATTGTAGAAATGACTTACTTAATGTGCAAAAGTGTAAGAGTTACCACAATATTGTCTACATGTCCAAGTCCTGATGTATGGTCAATATAGAAAATGACACTTCCCACAGTTCCATTTTCACATTAGTAATTGTAGGGATAATATGCTTACAATATAATAATAATAATAATAATAATAAAGATATAAGTGTTATCACAATATTATCACTACGTATCGAAGCCTATATAGGTGGTTGTAATAAGTAACAACGCTTCCCACAATACCTTTATACGTAGGCGGTTGTTAGGATAACATACTTATAGGACAACAATAATATAATAATACATTAATGATAAAAAAATTCTAGTTGACGGAGGTGAATAAACCAACCATAATGCTAACTATAAGTCAAATACAGAAAATAAGAGGTTAGAAACAATAAAGACAATAATAATAATAACATAAATAATAAGTGAGAAATAGTGAGAGAATATAAAATCCTAAACTTGTGCCATAGGTCAAACAGAGAGTTCGAGGAGAGTAGCTTGGTGCCCATAGATCACTGTAGTACAAAGGTCAGACATTGCAAGCAAAGAAACTTGTGATAAAAATAATAGGATAATAGAAAAGAAAAATAAAAGTAATTTGTTGGTAGAAAAATGATATAGAAGTATAATGATGAAAATATATTGGACTTAGGACATGTAAATAAATGAATATGGACCTAGAAATAGCTATAAACAAAATATGTAGATATCTAAATATATATGAAAATATACGTAAACATGCAAAAATACATGCATTAAAGAAAGATAAAAATATGGAGAACTGATGCATATAAATGGGATAAGGTGAAATGGACTTGGTGAACAAGTCTTATGCAAACTATGAGTAAACAGAGATTTAGTAGCCACGGGTTAAGATAAGGTAAAATTAGTGGAAATAAAGATGGTTAAATTTGTATATATGTGAGGAAGATGGCATGGAGATGAAAAATGGGGTTACGGGTGAAAGGCTTGAGGTCCAAAAAAGTGGTACCGAATTGGTGAATATGGAATTGAGAAGTTAATGAGATGAAAGATTAATATATATATATATCTTGCCAATCTAGTAGGTTTTTTTTTTCACTATGTGTGAGTATTTTTATTTTTTAGCCATTAGATCATCATCTAATGGTGTTCCATCAGCTATAATGAGGTACACAAAAAACGTGCATCATTAATATAATTTCTCTCTCTTACTTTTTAATATAAAAAAATGTACATGATAAATTTTTATTTGCCAAACTAATACCTATATATAGATAAAAAAAAATACATACATATATAGATATATATGTATGGAATGAAGGGATGGGGTCACGAGTTGAAGAGAAAATATGAGATGATAGTGGTGGCGCTGAGTATTCAGCCACGAATAAGCGCTAAAAATAACTGAAAGGAGCTTTAACTTTCGGATGAATAAGAGCAAGAAATAAGGAAAGAAAGCGCAATTGAGAGTGTAAAAAGAAAGAAATAAAAGAACTTATATTAATAAGAAGAATAATTATCATACAAATGAGGGGTTGTACCCATATTTATAGGCAAAACATGCCTTTGGCTTGAAGTGTAAGATGGCTCAAGCCTTAGTCTACGAGGGGATGAGGTGTTGGCCTATTATTAGCCAAGCCTTTTTAATATACAAATACTTATATTAGAAGTACTTGTAGTTACAAGTATTTAATTAGCAAGTATGTGAGTTACAACTCCTTATGTTACAAGTTGGAATCATTCAGAATCTTCTCGAAGCTTGGAATAACTTGTGTTTGAAGTTGGGAGGCTACTTGAAGGAGAATTTGCCTTCCATGTTAAGTAGTTTTTAGAATATTCGTAGTTTTTAGAATATTCTAGAAAATTTAGAGGTGCCAAGTTTTGATTAGAAATCTTCACTTGTTGGAGGACTTCATCTTGTAGGCTAAGGGAGAACAATGCTTCAATGCTTCAAGCCTTGACCAAAAGTTTTGTCAAGTGGAAGTTTTGTCAAGTGGATAGGAGCTTGTCAAACCAATTGAGTCTAATAAAGCTCCATTGGGTCTTGATAACAAAAATTATCACTTTTCTTCAAAGTCGATGCTCTGTTATATATGGAAACTAACATATTTTGCAAAATTAGAAAAATAATAATAAGGAAACGTGTGTTGATTAAAAAATTTTGGTTAGTTCTTTATATAAGATCTTAAAGGTCCAAATTTTATTTGTTCCACCTATGTGGGACTATAAATCTATAATCGAAACATCTATTATGTTCAAAGATATTCTGGGAAAGAAAATAACATCCAAAAAGTATGGTAACAAATACTATTATCGGTAAAATAACATCTATTATTGGCTTTTCTTTTGGTTACGATTCCAATAAAATGAAACTCAGGTTGATAATTGGGATATTTATATTCATGGGTTCTACTAACGTTCTTTTCGTGATAAAATAGACTCGTCGTAAATGTATCAAAAGTAATCATTATTATTATATTATATTATCTAAAATTACTTAAATACTTCATTATCTACAAAACTCTAAAATATCTTAGATTCTGATTTTGGCCATCTTAACCACATACTTGGCAGTTTCGACCGCGAAGAAAATTTTTGATGGCAGCCTTAAAGTTTTAATTATGGCCAAACATATATGACCATCAATTCTCTTTGCGCTTACTTCACCTGACTTTTTTCCGATGAGGTCAATTGAGGCGCGGAGCAATTTCAATATTCCAAAAGTTTTATTAAATAAAAGATATAATTTTGTAAACAATTTTCACTTTGTCTATCTTTTCATCACAAGATTTAAAAGAGAATGCCAAAATTAATAAGACTTATAAACAAGGAGATGACTGATTCAGAGTATTAAGATTGCCCATAAATTTTTCCTTTCCTCTTTTCACTCTTTATATTCGACTATAAAACTAGTTGCTATTAACAAGATAGTCGCAAGCTTTTTTGGGCATATATATTGAAGTACTATTTGGCGATATGCAGAATACGCAATTTAGGAAATGTGATAGTATGTGTTTTCTTTTTTCTTTTCTCCAAAGGGGTGTAGAAACCAAACTGAAATTGTACGCATTTGTATTAAATTTATTACTTCCAAATTTGATGGATAGTTAGACTCTCAACTTTTTTTTGGTAAAAAATTAATTATATTTTGCCTACTTTTGTTCCTGAAAGGTCAATACTAACATTTGATTTCCGAAGCATTTAAAGTTGTTCATAAGATTGGTTCCATAGTTTAAAAAGGCCAAAGTGAAATTTATAAGAGCTTAAAAAATGGAGAGTTTTAGTGTCAGAGTAGTGTTTTTTCTTCTACATAGGTGTTTTTTTTTAGTAAAAAAAAAAAGAAAGAGAATCGGTAGTACCTTCACGCTTTCCACCCAATTTTAATTGCAGTAATCAATTATAGGTGGAACAACAATGGTCTTGTCCTTGTGTTTTTGTTAGCTAATAGCATAGAGATACCTACTAATAGGGTCCACTCATTGAGGGATACGTTTCTGGAATGACTTATAAAGTCCACTCATTAGGGACACGTTCTTAGAGTGACTTATAAAATCCACTCATTAGTGGTTACTCCTAGAGTACTAAGCCTGATATCATACGCTTTCATGGAGATTCAAACCCCTGACCTGACAGAAACGAACCTTTGCTGCTATGTTACTATACTGGCGGTTCCTATATAGAGGCATTTTATTAGCCGTTAAATCCACATAAAATTGTGAGAATAATACCTTTAAACGGCCGCACTGAAATATTATTGTCTCTTTCACATTAAAAAAAAAAAAAAAATCTCTCTATCTCCCTGTTTTCACATATTTGAGTCTAATTGTTCCAGTGTTACTACAAACCGTAGAACGGTGCTCTAAGAATCGATGACGTCGCCGAGCTCTATGCTATGCTTTTGAAGAAGAACTAATTTGAGATTATTAATATATGGCTTCTTAATGCTACTAAAGATTTGATTTGTTGTACGTGCCTCGGAATATTTGTTTTCCCCAAAATTTTCCTTTCTTGATCATCTTGTCTCCAACCCTCCAGACATTTCACGTTTTATTAAGCGTATAAACAAAGAAGCCATGGAGATCATACTCCTCGTGACGAAAACAAAATCAGACTCCTTAATTCCCATATATAAGTTTTGATGACCCAAAAGCAAGCCTAGCTTATATTTCTCATAAAGTAGATTTCTTGAATAGAGAACTCAAAAACAAAAAAAAAAAGAAATATAACCCATTCCATTTAACATTCCATCTGCAAGAAAATATTTCAGAAACGTTGTAAGACTACTCTAATTCTTAATAAATTTCATATGAATATATTAATGCCTCGTAATATAATGGTATATAACCATTTTGCAGTGTTTTGTTTTTTCTTTTTTTAATAGAGACGAATTCATTGAAAGAATGCATAGCTACTAATCGAACCCAAAAAAAGACACAAAACTAGACGAAGAAAAAAAAAAACAATCTGTTAATAGAAAAATAAAGCGATTTAAAAAAAATTAAAAGAATATAAGTGATTTTCCACATGAGAAATACTAACAACAATCCCACTATCAACTTCTTTGTCAGACATTGACACGTGTCTTTTTCATTTTTTCGAACAGTTGAAATGAATGACTTCCTCATTAGTTTTTTATTTAAAAAAATGAATCGAACATGTCTCAATAAATAAAGTAAGAGTATGACAAAGAGGCTGATATAGAGCTGATGTTAGTATTTCTCTTTCTACTTTTACTCAGTATTTGTGTGTAGGATAGATTAGGAGTGAACAAAATACCTGAGTACCTGATCTGCCCCACTTGAACCTGAAAAATGGGCAAACATGAGCAACTCGAAAATTCGGGTTTTACATGGCCTAAACCAAGCCTTATTCGGTTCAGCTTCTGGTATGGTTTTTGTTGCACTGCTATAACAGATACATTTTTCGTTAGCAATTAAATGGAATTTAAATTTTGGATGTATAATTACATAAACGATCAAGAGTTCGGGGACTAAAGTTAGAGAGAGTAAACTTAAGGACTACCATTATATTTAACCAAAAACCAATACTGAAAAATGTCAAACTATAATAGATAATATGTGTGTATGGTTTTAAATTCTTTAATTAACATAAAATTTCGGATAAAAAAGTACTGGGATAATATCACCTAGGGTCTCTAAACTTTCGCTATTATATCACTTAGGTCTCCAGACTTTCTTTTGTAGCATTTGAATCCCCAAACTATTGATTTTAGTCACGCATTAGTTGTTAGGCATATTTCTATCTAAGCTTGACGTTAAACATTACGAGATAGGTACCTTGTGTACTCTCCATCGTCTTCTTTGTCTTATTCAAAGATGTAAACTCTCTTGACTTCATTTCGCTGTTCTCTCTCAGAATTCATCTAATTCAAACTACAATTTCCTCAAGATTTTGCCTGATTCGATCTCTTGGATGATCCTATTGTTATAATTTGAATGTTAATTTTGGTTTCCTCAAACTTTGAAAGATAGTTTTATTAATATCTTTGGGGGAAAGGGGAAAAAAAAATAGAATAAAGATGTATAGTACAAGAAAGCATAGCAAAGTGAAAATGATTCCTGAATATATGTCAAATTCCGCATCTGATTCCATCTATTTTAAGAAAATAATAGAAAATTATAATTATTCCCATATAATTTCTCAATCAAAAGGATTACAACAATACTAGAAAAAAGAAAAATAGAGTTCAAAAAATTTGAAATGGACGAGAGAATCTCAAATTATTTGTTCTTTGTATAATTTTAAAATTTGTATTAGAAATTGCAACTCAATAAAACAACGTAAAAGAATAACTAAGACCACCTAAAAAACTAAATGATAAAAAATAAATTCATTACAGTACCAAAGATAAAAAAAGAAAGAGACGAAAGTCCCTCTTTATGACCAATTATCTTTATATAGTACCTTAATAACTCATCAATTAGAGCTTCAATTGAGAGTTCATTTTTCGAGTTTTGAGTCCAAAATGCAAACCCAAATTTGTAATTGACAATTGGTTTGTATATTTATTAGATGATTTTGCTAATTCCATGTAAGAGCTTGAGAAAGTGAATACCGTAGATAGATTAGGTGGGGCAATAGGGGAGTTGGCCATGGAAGAGAGAACGGAGAAAAAGAATTCTTTTAAATATAAAAATTAAAAGAAAATAAATTATGCCATATAAACTAACGAGATGAGTAGAGGCTGATTTAATAGTAAAAATTGACCAAAAAAAACGTTAAAAGGACGTAAATGTTTCAAAGTTATATAATTTGAGGATTTGAGCGCTAAAAAGGAAATAAGAATCTAAGTGATTCGGTTGATATTAACTCAAAAGTATTAGTCGAGTAATCATTACCAATAGAATCTAATTTATATATATTATCTTCTTTAATTATATATTATTTCNATAATAATAATAATAATAATAATAATAATAAAGGAAACATGCCTTTTGTTATTTTTGTTTTTTAACTGATCCTCCCGAATCCTGATTACCGTCGGTGGCTTGTTATATATAGAAACTAAGAGTTGGATCGTCTAACTTTAATTAATTTTGGTCTTATCTAATAAACTTGGGATGAAGAGACTACGAGAGGACGAAACAGAACGCGAGGCAAAGATGGCGGCGGAAAATAGCATCTACCCCGATGCCGGTAAATGGATTCGGGGACGATTGCTCGGACGAGGTGGTTTCGGGTCAGTGCATTTAGCCACAATAATTGAGCCCGGGTCACGATTAGTCAGCGGTTTCAGCCCAGTTATGGCGGTGAAATCCACACCTAATAAATCTCATAGTACAGAGCTGGAGAACGAGAAGCAACACCTCCAACTTTTCGCAGGCAACCCTAACATCATTCGATGCTTCGGAGACGACGTCACCATCACTAGTACTGCTGAAGACAACATAGAGACGCTCAATCTGTTCTTGGAGTACGCGTCGGGTGGATCGTTGGCCGATATGATCAAGAATACTAACCATGGTTTGGGATTGCGTGAGTCGCAAGTAAGGCGATACACGGAGTCGATTCTTAGAGGGATCCATTGCATCCACAAGATGGGCAAAGTTCACTGCGAAGAGAGATTGCATTCAACAAACTGGTTTCTTTATAAAAAGCTACGAAATTAATAATTTAGAAACTCCAATTATTCAGAATAAAAGTAAATGAATCCAAAATTATTACTATTATTGTTTTTTTTTTTAAAATATCTATGCTTTGCAAGAAGAGTCCTACTGTATTTGATTAAAGTGGTTGCATAAATATCACAAAGTATGAAGAAGATGGATTCATAAAAGAGAAGATGGGAACAATTTAATAACTTGACACATATAATTTCAACACTTATATATATCATTTTATAATTACTTTTACCGAATATCCAATTCCCTTTCCGCAGTGCTTTAGAAAATGGTGTTTCATATCTAAACACAATTGAAACAAAAAATACAATAAGAAAAAGAAAAAACAGATTGGAAAATGCATGCTATAACGATAACAAACTAAACATGAGCTCATCATAATTCATGATCAATATTAACATTGACCAAAAAGAAAAAAACAAAAGACATTTTTTATGAGTGTTTTTTAGAATTTTTTTTCTAAAATCAAAAAATTATATTTCTAGTAGCTTTTGGAGAGGGAAAAAATATTCATTCCGAAAATGTTCATGATACCAAATTGTGTGGCCATCCATCACAATTTTTTGACAGCTTGTTATCTCAATTTTTGTAAGAAATTTTTTTTGAATAAAAAATTTTGTTTTCTATTATTACTAACTTCGTTATTAGAACCAGTCACAATTTGTGACTCGTGGTTATAATTTCGAGACTAAAGGTTACAATATATTTTACATCGTTACGACTATTGAGAGATTATATTACCATAATTTATACAATCTTAAAATATTATAGTGATTTGTAACTTTTAATTATAACATTTGTGCTAACCTTACAAAAAGAAGATAAGTATTCCTACTGGGGTTAATCAAAGCAATATTTTGGCCGTTTATATGTTAGAATCACGCATTAATTTACCACCATTTTTTACCAAAATTGATGGCCTTTTGGCCTGTTCCTTGTTGCGCTATCACCACAGGCGAGGTCATCGACCTCCAAAACTCCATTTTCCAGACTAGTTTTACCGGAAAGGCTCCGTATCACCGGTGAACAAAAAATGGCCGCGGAACTTCGACTCGTCGCTGCCATCAACTCCAGCCACCCCAAGACCCGAAATTAGTGGATTCAACTCATCTTAACGAGAGCTTTCACGTGGTATAGGTCTTGCCTCTGTATGTAGCTCTGTTGAAATTGACTATATTGAGTTTTTTTGGGTGTTAAATTTTATATAGGTAAGTTTTAATCTAATCATTGGATCGTTGAATTATTATTATATTTGCAATGTTCTCATGAGAAAATACAAAGAATGATATAATTTGGCTATATTTTACAGTAGGCATGGAAACCTAGATCGAAGGATTCGAGAATTATCTCAGTTTGTGTGCCAAGGTCGGGTTTTGTTCCGACGCTGAATTAAATTATCTAAATAGCTATTGTAGCTATTTTGATTGCTAGAAATATAACTTGATCTCAGAATTACCATACAAGGCCTCATTAAAAAAATGACCTTACAAAATGAGCGATCAAATTTTTTAAAACCACTTCTCGGTTCTCCGTTCGACCTTCCCACAACACCACGGGCTCTTGATAGTCTTGTACGACTTTCAAGGTAGGGGAAAATGCGACTGTGATAGCATATATTGGAAAATGTAAATTTTATTACTTTGGATTATTTTATAAACTGCTTGATGGATGTGAGATGATTATAAACTGTTCTAGGATATTATAGATGATTTTTATGTAGGTGTAAATTCTAGAATTGTCTAATATACAGTTATTATCCTGTCGGATTTCCAAGAGCGAAAATGGTTCTTATGAGAACTAGAGCTCGTTCTAGATTTTGGTCAATGTTGCCAAGTTTTGCCAAGTTATTTAAAGATAGTGTATATTGTGTATACCATAGGATCATATACAAGATTTTTAGGCATCACGATACACTAAGTTGGTAGTTGGACCCTACCGTTGATGCGAAATTCATAAATCTATATGGGACTCTTTAGTTAGTAGGTCGCACAATTTAACCGTCGGTGTAAAATTCGTAAACCTACATAGAGCTCCTAGACACATGATCATATGTAGTTTTGAGTTCAGTATATTTAGTTCACATTAGTATGAGTTATTCTAGATTGTTGTGAGAGAATGTGAGCTCACAATGCTTAAGTTGGTTTATGATATGTGTAGACAATAATGAATTTTCGTGCTATACTCTCATATATAGATTTTCTAGACTTGATTTATTCTTATGGTTCGATAATTGTTTTTCAGTATAACTAACCATGCATGGACTTTATAAACAAAATAGTTTATAGAAGGGTAATGAGTTTTTCTACTGAACTCTCGAGTTCCCTCCCCCTCCCCCCCTTCCCTCCTCTTTTTTCCCCTCTCAAATATTGTTTGATCCAGATAGATTGTCTTATTAGCTAGACAAGTTGCTTGGTGAATAGTTGTGTTCTTATTATTATCTCTTGGTTGGTATTCATACCAAGTTTTATTTCTTTTACCTGTCTAATTATTTAGTCAAGTTCAATTTATCTACTAAATGGATATATGAGAGTGATTATATTATTATTTGAGAATTTAATGTATAAATGAGACATTATAGCTTCTTAAGTATTTTTGTTAAAATTTTAAAGTACATATATTTTGAGTTGCATTTTCAGGTTGAGACCTTCTACATAACTCAATTTAACAAAATTAAGGATTTATAAACTAAATTGATAATCAAATTAGTTGGATCTTTCTTAAATTTGAATGGATTTTTCTTCGAATAATTAAGTCTAATGAGAGGTTTTCTTTGGTATGGGACTTGAAATGATTTAAGGATCATAAAAATGTTAAAATCTAAGTACGAACTCTACCACGAATATTACAAAATTAACTGCATCTTTATATTTTTATCTGAAATTATTAAAAGTCACGGTTTTAGTTTTTCAATCATGGTTGTGAAATCTGGTCTATTTAAAGGGCAAAACAGTAATTATTAAGGTAATAGCATTTTGATAATTTAAATTTTTTGATTATTTTATTAAAATATCTGAAATTTTTTTAATTGAATTTTTTTTAATTAAAGTATTTATGGATGTAGTGAACTGTTAAATATTGTACATACCACAAGATCACACATGAGATATATCTTAGGAATCACGGTGTTTAGTGGGTGGCCAATAGTCTCGCCCTCGGTGAGAGCTCATAAACCCACGTGGGGTCTTCTAACTATCCCCTACTCAGTAGGCATAGGCATACAATTGCTCATCCAATTCGGTAGGCATAGATACATAGGTATCCCTCCGGTTTTTTGGGATAGGTATCAGGTAGAAAGTACTTACTACATGTAGAACGAGTTATTTTAGTTTGTGATGAGAGGATATGAGCTTATGGAACGGAATGATTTATGATATATACAATAATGTGATTAGATTTAGTTTTGAATATTTGAATATTCTAGATATCAATTATTTTACAAATTTGGTTTACAACTGGATTTTGGAAAGGTATTATCTATGTAAGTTTGATAAAATTGCATCCATTCAAAAAAGTAATTGAATTTCTACTGAGCATGTAAATACTCACCCCCTTACTTTTCTCACTTTCAGGTATTTGACTATTTGAGGTAGTCGTCTTTATGAACAAACAAGTTGTACATTTTGTATATGCAGTTCTACTCTTAATCCTCGGTGAGTATCTATACTCTATTTTCTTGTTCAATTATATAACCAAGATTAGTAAATTTACTAAGTGGATGTATGAGGATGATTTTGTTATTAATTTGAGAATTTAAAACTATAAGTGATTTTATATAATCTATTTTAAATATTGATTTAAAGATTTCCGTTGAACTTAAATTACCAAGGTTTGTAATTTTTCAACAAGTTTTTAAATGAGATAGTTGAAAATTTTATTGAACTTTAACGAGTATTTTTTTTGAAATTAAAACCTAATAAGTATTTTAATAGTTATGAAATTCATAATGATTTGAAGACCAAAATGAAATTAACTAATACTTAATTTCTTTTGAATTTCGTAAAATTAATATTTTATTTTATTTTTTATCTAAAATTATTAAAAATCACGGATTTGAATTTTTGGACATGAAAGTGATAATATTAGCCCAAGAAAATATATATTTATGTATATGTAGATATATATATATATATATATATATATATATATATGGTTGTCAATCTAATAGGTATTTTTTTTTAGCTATGGGTAGGTATTTTTTTTTAGTCATTGGATCACTATCTAATGAAGTGATCTAATGGTTATAATGAAGTGCATAAAAAGACGTGCACCATTAATACTCTTTCTCTCTCTTACTTTTTACAATAAAAAAATGTGCATCATAAATTTTCATTATCCAAATTGATACCTATGCATAAGTAAAAAAAAAATATCTACTGAATTGATGTCATATATATATATATATATATGGTTGTCAATCCAATAGGTATTTTTTTATTTTAACTATGGGTAGGTATTTTTTTTCAGCCGTTAGATCACCATTAGATGGTGATCCAATGGTTATAATGAAATGCATAAAAAGACGTGCATTAATGCTATTTCTCTCTCTTATTTTTTATAATAAAAAAATCTATATGTTAAATTTTTATTAGCCAAATTGATACCTATGTATAGGTAAAAAAAAAAATATATCTTCTGGATTGGTGCCATATATATATATATATAATAAATCTGTTATAAGTATGTTGATCCTGACATTTTCCGTAAGGAAAATGCACGCGTAATGCAATGATATATGGATCGTCTAACGTAGTTATGACGATCTGTTTCAACTTCTTCCTATATATACAACCTGACCAAACTCTCTGTCTTTTTTCTCCGTACGCATCAACCAAAGCTCTGTTACTCTTATTCCTCAAAGCAAGTTATCTAAAAATCAAGAAAGTCATATAGTTTCTCATTCTTATTTATTCAAAAGTAATCTCAACAAAATTAACGTAAGAAACTTTCTTCTTCTCTCTGCTTTAATATATACGTAGTACCCTTTCAGAGAAAATTGTCCAATATTATTACTATAATCTTTTTACTGTTTAATTAATCTGTAGTTTAAGTACGCCTCATATGTTATAAAGAGATATCTTTGTATAATTATACATAGGTTCTCAATTCAATAAGTATTTTTTTTATGTATATGTATTTTCTTTAGTATAATTTAGATAATTAGAAAATAAATAAATAAAAATAAAAATTTATTATTTAATATTTTTTCTCCTAATTTTTACTATGCTGTAATTTATTTAATTTATTTTAATTGAGCAAAATAATATTCTACGAATAAATTAAAAAATAAATGGCCGTATCCATATATGTATATATTTATATATATATATACGCATATATCTATAAACAACGGTACTCTCAATATCTGATCAAATTTATAATTTCGTACAGCTTTCAGCCTTCATCAACGTGAAATCTAATCGTTTGGTCTTCAAACCTCCGGAGACTCAAGCGTATAACATTGTCAGGTACATAAAAAGTTAATATTATAATTTTCTTCTCAGTTCTTTAAGTGAAAGCAGATCTTTTTTTCTTTCTTAATGCAAACAGAAAATTACATATCCTTTATTTGTTTTCTTTCGATTTTGCAAAATTATATTCTTTTAATACTTTAAAACCGAAAAATGTACTCTATATTTCTTATTTTGTTAATTATTTTTCTTCTTAAATAAAAGGTCATCCTCCAATATGTAAGCATTTGTGGTTTTAATTCTTTAATTAACCCAAAACTCTGGATCATAAATTCTATAGTGAATGTAAGTTCAATAATTCATTATCAAAAGAAGTTATTTACATTAATATCGGTATTCATTAATTATTATTTCTTTGACTAACTAAACAGTAAAAAGATTATAGTAATAATATAATACAAATGAGTAACTAAACTTAGAATTAGAAATCTACTAGGACTGATCAAACGACCATATTTATCATATTAAAAAAATAAATTAATAAAAATCAATGATTGTCTTTTGTTATTGTTTTCCAATTAAGATTTTTTTTTCTTTTTTTTGAAGAGTAGTCGAATAAAATAGTTTATTGATTTTTTTTTTTTTTAAAAATAGAACTTAACCACTTACTATAAATTTAAAAAAAAATAATACATACGTTTTATTAAGATTTAAATCCTGAACTCGAGCTATCGCCGATTAACTAGTAGTCTATTGATTTAATCGTAATAAACATATGTAAATTCGGCCTCTGTTTTTTCTTCTACACATAGTGCTTTCTTCCTTTCTTTATTCGCCAAGAAAATTAAACTCTCTCCTGCTCAAGTCTAGTGCAAGAAAATCATAATATTTAAAATCATTTTCTAAACTTTCGACAAGGTAATTAGTAAGAAACTTTCTTCTTTTCCAACACCATTTTTCTGTTCCTTACAAAACACAGTCTAAGGTACCATGCGTATTCATACCAAGTATACATAGATAATTAATGCATACACATAAAGCAGTACTTTATGTACGTAATTAGAAAAACCTCTAAAACTTACTTCCTTCGTCTTATTTGAAGTTCATTAACTTCAAATTCTGACCTGTCATTTGTAAAATAGATTGTCTCTCTTGACGTTTCAGAGTCCAACGGTCGATATAAGTTTACGACCATGAAAAGATTACGTACATTATAAAGTACTGCTTTATGGCTACAATACGGTTTCAAACCAGTTATGGCTACAATTAAGACCATGAATAGATTGTTTCTCTTCTTCTTGCTCAAAACAGTACATTTAGCTACAATTATGGAGCCCGGGTCAATGGATTCAAACCAGTTACGGCGGTGAAATCCACGTGTAGCTGTCATTATCAAGGGCTGGAGAACGAGAAGCAGTGCCTGACCGATGTTTTCGCAGGCAGCCCTTACATCATTCGATGCTTCGGAGACGACATCACCATCGCTGAAGATAATCAACAAATTTTCAACGTGTTCATGGAGTACGCATCCTGCGGATCGTTGGCTGATATGATCGATAATGCGAACCACGGCTTGGGATTGAGTGAGCCGCATGTAAGACACTGCACGGATCAAGTGGATTCTCAGAGGCGTCCAGTGGATTCACGAGAAGGGCATGGTTCATTGCGACTTGAAACCGGAGACCATATTGTTTGCGAAGGAAGAAGAAACTGACTATGATTTTATGATCAAAATTGCGGATTTTGGGTTGGCAAAGAAAGCGGGTGATTGAGTTATTCTGTACCTGTTAAAGGAACTGTCGAATGTACGTATTTGGCTCCTGAATGTGTGATGACGAGTGCTATTCAAGAACAACCCTCCGATATTTGGGCTCTGGGATGTGTTTTTTTGGTTATGTTGACTCGAAAGCTGCCATGGGATGGCTATTTGAATGACGATGAGCTAGTCCAGAAGATTGCACACGAATCTCCTGTTATTCCGAGTAAGTCGATTTTGAAAGACGCTGAGGACTTCTTGAGGACGTGCTTTTGGAGGAACCCCAAAGACAGACCATCGGCAGAGACGCTTTTAAGTCACTCCTTTGTCTGTGGACCTGAAATTGTTGATTTGACTTCTGAGGAGGAAGATGGGTGTCAAGAGGAGTCAGAAGAAGAAGAGGATCCATTGCAAGAGGAAAGGGGAGGAAGATCATCATCCATGTGAAGAAGAGGATGCATGGCAGGATGAATTGGAAGAAGATCCATGTGATGAAGAAGATGCATGTGAAATGGAAAAAGAAGAAGATCCATATGAAGAAGAAGAAGAAGATTCAATATCCGAAGACGAAGAAGAAGAAATAGCTCCAATATCTGAACATAAAGAAGAAGATCCATCTGAAGACGAAGACGAAGAGGAAGATTTATCTAAAGACGAAGAGGAAGATCCATCTGAAGACGAAGAGGAAGAAGAAGATCCATTTGAAGACGAAGATGAAGGAGAAGATCCATCTGAAAATAGGATTATGCATCCAAGATACAAGACACCTGAAATTTCAAGGCCAATCTACCCAGAACTACGTGTGTTTCCGATCATGGGTGCAGCTTAGTTGAGTTATAAGCTAATGAAGAACATTTTCTTTTTCTTGCTTGTAATTACTTACTTTGTATATTTGGTTTCATTATTTGTTCAAGTATTTATGTAGATTGACTTATGGGGTTTTGAAATCAAATAAGTGTTGGTTTGTGTACTGGGTGCTAACGTCTTTGTTGAGATGTTCTTAAATTAAAGTGATGCACAATATTCTGTGTTTGGGATTAATATAGAGCATTAGGTTTACTAGGAAAACTTCTCTTATAACCATGCACGTTAAATTCTTGTGTCATTGGTGTGTGTTTGTTTATACGTTTTTTTCTATAGTTGTCTTATAATATCGAAAGGCATTATAGATATCCAAATGACAAAATTCTATATGTATACCCCTGTCTATCTGTTCAACATATCACTTCAAGTTTTTATGTTCAATTAAAAGCTAATAATTTCATTAATTAATTAAGTCCTGCTAAACATAAGGTTAATTATTGCGTATGACATTATTAGTGTATCGCACTTTTTTGTTATTAGTGTATCGCACTTTTTTGCTTAGAAGTTGCAATGCAGTATTGATTAGCTCTTTCTGCACTAATTAATTTAATATGATAGTTGTAATGATAATTGTTTGATTCCTATTATCACTTTTGTTTTATCTGTCTCAAGGAGATGATGACGTTAGTGAAATGGTAATTAGGATTCTACAACATAGACTTAAAGTATGAAAATACATAAAACAAAAAATAACGGGGCAGATAGAGACTTTAGAGTTCCATTAACTAAGTGTGTGTATATATATATATATATATAAACACACATATATATATATTTGCAGAAACAAGGGCTTGCATATCACAAAGTATACGGGTAAAGAGACAACAGGAAAATTTTAACTTTACGTATAATTGGAATATTTATTTGTCATTTCGTAATTAGTCCTACTAAAAATCGGAGTCCCTTCTATCAGTGCTTTGACATAGGGTTTTACCACTACTGTGATTAGTAATTAAACAACTGAAGGAAAAAAAAAAAAAAGAAAAAAAAGAAGAGTGGAACATGGTTGCAATAACAATAATCAAACTAAAGACGACCTCATAATCTTTTATGACTAATATTGACAAATACCAAATTGGTTTTACCATTTAACAGCATTGACCAAATCAAGGACCACAAATTGGTTACAGATCAGTACAGCCCAAAGATAGAAGCCGCTTGTTAGAATGTACGGTTTAGCAGTCAATGTTTATTATATATATATATGCTAATTTCTTTCCATCCAGTCATCCATTATTCCTTCAACCTATGAATAAAGCACCATGCATTATCTAAACCAAACAAAATTTCCCTTTCTTTCAGAGAAAGAAATTTTGTTCTGTTTTTTCCATCGACAAAACCCCTTTGATATTTAACCATTTTTGTATTACATTATGCATATAGACTTACGTGAATATGCATGAAGTGCCTTGATCAAGACATGTTGCATGTATCAGTTGTACATATTTGGTAGTTATAGCAAGGAGAATTAAAGTATTACTTTTGGTATAATTTCTAATTATATATATTATTTTCTCTCTTGTTAAAACAAAATGAAACTTGCTACACATAGCACCAAGAAGTTTGTTTCCAATTTGCAGCCTTTAACCATGATCAACAGGGGGGGCAAGCACATTATAGCTCAGCCAAAGAACATTTACAACAAAATGCCATGGAGGGCACCAGTTAATTACCATAAAACTAATACTAGTACTACTACTATTGCTTCTTCTTCTTTGGCTGGAGAGGACATGCTGGGGGTCCTGGACTCTGTCGAGAGCGAGATCTCAACAGAGTCGTTGCTTGCTGGAAAGCTGTCCGACGGTGGGCTCCCAGGCTCAGAGAGCACAGATGTTCCTAAAGGGTTCGTGGCGGTCTACGTGGGGCGTGAGCTGAGGAGGTTTGTGATTCCCATGAGCTGCTTGTCAATGCCGGATTTTAGGGGTTTGATGGATAAAACTGCTGAGGAGTACGGTTTTGAGCAAGATGGTGCAATCGAGATCCCATGTGAGGAAGAAGATTTTCAGAAAATTTTGTCCAGATGTCTGTCCAAGGATAAGAAAAAGAACGGTAAAAAGGCATAGAGGGGCAAGCCACGCGTGTGCGCTACTATGTATTATGTAATGTGGTCGTTTTAGGATCCTTCTCAGAGAAAAAGGTGGATGGAGTACTAAAAGACCATTGTTATTTTCTTCTCATTTATAGGATTAAACTGGGTCTCTGGGTAAATAAATTGTTCGAAAAATTAGATACTTTAGCTTTGTATCATGATTGTATATATTGACTGTAATATTCGATTCCCACTTTGTTTGCATTAGAGTCCATCTTGAAGCTCAACTAAATTAGCCTTACGAGGAAAACTTATGTTAAAGAAATGAACCTCAAAGAACCAGACTTTAAATTAATTACCGAGGCCCCTTTTACAATTGCCATGCAAGAAACATAGAAAGACAAATTATAAATTAAAAGATATATACAGTGTAATGGAAGAGACCACTACGAGGATATACTTTTCTTACATGCCAAATTGAGTTATAACCTTCAATAGAACTGGGGTTATATATTTTGTGGATAAAAGACGATGAACTTTTTAAGACACCATCTTAATACTAATCTTTATTGCTAAAATGTATAAAATAGAACCTTGCAACCAGCTCTGGTTTCTAATCCGTTTGTAAATACAATATCATGGTTTTTAACTCTGTAAAAGACATCATCTTAATTCATCATCATCATCAGCCTCGTTTTTGTAAGTTCAATCTAGGGCAGACAAACAAATGCACAATATCAATGTGAGTAAAGGATTGCCATGCACTTAGTTTCAAATCCAGTCGTTAGAAAAAGAAAAGCTAAACTTGGTGAGTTTCTCACGTGCTATCCTAAAGCAGAGGATATGACACCAAAGGTTCACAAAATAGACAATATAAGACTAAAGCCTTAGATAAGCAAAGCCTGAACCAAAGTACCGAATAAACAAAGCTGGCAAAAGGATAATCTAGATACCCCTCAAAAAAATGTCCCTGCTTGACAAAATAGAAATTCACTCAAACTAGTCATATCATTTAGAATAATAAAGGTCCGAAAACAGCGAAATTGAGCAAAAGACAAAAGGCAGTGGCATAAAAATCAATTGTTTAGAATACAACTCATAATTTTGGAACAGAAATAATGGAAAACCATGTTTAAGCACTGCTAAAAACGGAAGAAAAATACAGGACATAATTTCATCAAATCATTTACGTCTAGTTTACCGTGAACATTTTTGATACAGAAGTAGTCATCACGAACAATGAAGTACTAAAATTTTTTCCAATGCTTCAAATAAAACTAGGAGGATGAACAATTTTCTTCTGACCCTTTCAAAACTCATAAATTTTGGTTGATCATTTAATCCACTGTAGTTCTATGATTTAGACTATCATTTTCTATGTCAACCATTCGAAATTCCATATGTGAAGTTTCCATCAGATCAATTCCGTACATAAGAAAAGTGAATTCACCAGAAAAAAATCCATTCAATGCACATTCATTTATGGTAAATGTAGTTCATTAAAGGCATCTAAGTACAAGCGACATCCTTATAAATGACAATTTCTCGACATAACTCTTCCTCAAAAATTTCATGAGCAAATCACAACTCAATTCTCAACAAACTAAGCTTATAACCGATTTCCCCAGAATCAAAGAAATAACAGCTTATAACTGACAAACAAAAATTATAACTCACAGTGATAAACTCCCACAAGATCGCAAAATGTAAGCATCAAAATCTTTCTGCCAATCTAGCAGTAACTGCTCTTAGTTTTGAGTAAACCTTTCCAGCAGGTGAACCTAAAATTAGGCTGCAAAGGGAATCCCTTGCAACCTTAATATTTGCAAAAGACCCCAATATGTGAATCTTGGTGTCAGCAATCACAATTCTTGTCTTTGTAGCATTCTCAATCGCAAACTTTGTCTTACCACCTTTCCCAGATAGTCTACCAATAGCACGAGACAAGTGCTCTCCCCGAAGCGTTTTAACATCCTTGATTTCAAAAGACTCCACATAGAGCTCGTCCAAACGCAGAAGAGCAATGGCATCAATCACATCAAAACCGAGCATGAAAGCATGAACAAAGTCAGCACACTTCTGTAGATTACTAACATCAGGCGTGTCATGTCTTGTCTTTAATTCCACCTTACGAGCCTTGAGATTCATCCGGATGTCGATCTTCATCTGTTCATATACTGGCGTGTAGATATCAATCCAAGCTCTCTTCAGAGGTGAGTAGCGATGTGGCGGAACGGAGACCTTTCGAAACTGAACTCGACCTTCAGACATCTCATGAGCCGTAAGCGGCTCAAACTTTGGCTTTGGTGGCAATGCAGGATTCATTTCAGATGGTATTGCTTCACCTTCCATGGAACAAGTAGCCTGGTCAGAGTTAGACTGCATTTTCCTATAGTGCTGACTTCAGCCCGAAAGGATGGTTGGTTCAAACCTCTAGTAATACACAATATCAACAGACCACTGCATCAGAAGGCAAAAAATAAAAAATTAATAAATTAATCTAAATCAGAAAAACAAAATGAAATAAAATATTCCAAATAATTAAGGTTACAAAAACAAATACCAACACCAGAGGAATCTCAAACTTTAGAAAGTGAGTTCAATTTTATTCTAGAATCAATCTTACAATTAAAATTATTTTCAAAATTCATTCATCAAACATAAATTCCTCAAAATACAATAAAACAAAAAATTCGAATTCTACAGACCAACAAGAATTTCTACGTCAAAAATCGAGATACCCAGAAAGATATCCTCAACAAAACACAACTAGCTCAGCCACCCAGAAAATTTATGACCAGAGTAAAGAAAAATCCATAATTTAACATTGTAAGAAGCTCCTAACATATAAAAGTCATTTTTAAACACAGAAAAAAATTAAAATAAATAAATAAATACCAGTAAGAGACTAGAGGAGAGAAAGGTCACGGCGAGTTGATTAGATACCTCGGAGAAGGAACGAGGTCTTCGGAGGAGGCGGCGGTGGCGAGTGGAAGCTTTCTGGTGTTTGCAAAACAGATTTCTGCCCTGAGGGTGAGGGAAAGAAGAGATACTAGGGCTTCATCTGTAATCAAGTGTACTACGGTGTACTACATGTACAATGCTTAGCCAATAGCAATCAACCACTTACTTGCACATTTGGATGAAATTACACCGAGACTCTCCTCAAATTGATATGAAAACATGGAAATTACACCGACAGACTCCGGCTTAATGTCTTAATGTTCCGATAATACTCACGGACTGAAAGATGTAACGCCCCTTACTAAGTCATACTTTAAATATTTTACTCGTAGCCATGAAATTTTTATCTAATGAAATGAATTGTTCTTATAAAGTAGTAATTAATAAATTACTCTTTCAGAAAATATAAATAAAAGATGAATATTTGTGTATTTCAATGCTATCGTAAATGAATTTCTTAAATATTAAGAACTATTTATCATTTGGTATTAATCCTCCTTCCGGCAATTTTAGAGGGCAAACATATCTTTTTCTACAATTTTGAACTTCAATTTTAACCATATAAATGGAATTGGTGAGATTTAATAGAAAAACCCAAATAAAATACTATTTCGATATTATTTGGAAAGTGTTTAAAACAAAGATTAAACGTAGTAGGTTTTATTAGATAATATCCCCAAAAATGCTAAAACTATGACAATTTTCTAACTTTATAATTTCACTTAAAAGTGTGAAGATTGTGGTAAGATAGTTGATAGTTACTCAGATAATTATGATTCTAATAGAGATAATTCAACGTATGCCAGATTCAATTTGAAATTTTTGGCACATTTAGTATAAGATTTAAATTATATTTTACAAATTCATAAACAATTTTTATATATAAAAATGATAGGATAAATTGTTTTACTTTATCAACATTATATATAAAAATTGTTTCCAAATTTGTGGAATAAGATTCGAATTCTATAATTAACGCTCGTTTAGTTACTCTTCTACTACTATATAAAGTTAATTGTACTAACAATTAAAGCTTAATGAATTAGATTACTATTTCAGAAATCTCTCCCTAAAATACTCCTTCTTAACATGGTATCAAACCAAACGATCTCCCCCGCTCTTCTATCATCATGGATGGAGCTTCTTCTTTATCTACTCCACTAGCTCGATTTAGTCCAGTAACTTTTAGTCACACTCTTTATGTGAAGCTTGACAACACAAATATCTTGATTTGGCAACAATAGGTTTTTGCAACTATTCGAGGTTATAATCTTCAACATTTTCTAAATTGAGAAGATCTGGTTCTATTGAATTTTTTTCATCTACTGAAAGAGGCATTGGCAAAATTTCTCAAGTTTTTCTATAATGGGAAAAATAAGATCAGTTTTTAGTTTATTAGTTACTCTCATCAATATCCGAATCTCCCCTTATTCCAATAGTGGGATACAGTATAGCTTCTTAGATCTCTCAAAACGTATTTTTTTCTCTCAAACTCGAACGAAGTTTTCTCAGTATAAGAAGAATACATTATTTTTGAATGAAAATGAAACGATATATCAAGTGAGGTGTCATTTTTCCTCTTTAATTTGTCATTTTTCTCATTAATAAGGTGTCTTTATACCAAGTGAGGGTGCATGTATAATCCCCTTACACGTAAAAGTGAAAAGATAGAAAACAATATTAGATCAAAAATACTTTTATATCATTATTCTGGTATAAATATGTTGTCATTCTTTTTAAAATTAGTAAAACTAATTTAGTAAATTTGAAAGTTTACAACTTTCCCCTCTCTTTTCTTTCTAATTTAGGGAGGAAATATTTGAGAAGCCTCAAGCCTCCAAAATAATTTCTTCTCTGTTCCCTTTTCTATTCCCTCTTATTTTTTCTGTAACCAAACAGACCTATTTTCTCCAACTTCCTCTCCTTTTTCTCTCTTGCTAAATATAGTGTAAGTTTTGATTGCGATAATGTATACTTTATCATTCATTGTGTATTCAAAAATTAACTACATAAAATATAATTAAGAACCAATAAATTTATTTCATTCTACTTTCAACAAAAAAATTATTTCCTTGTAAGAAATTTCTTTTATGTTTAATAAGGGTTAAATAGATATATGTTCTTGTAGCAAAATGACTATAATTTTGTGCTCATTTTAAGTAAATCTATTTTTCAAATACGATAGCAAAATAACCGATATATCATTATATATACTAAGATTAAAATATGATGTATAAAGTATAAAAATTAATATATTTAGTACATAAATTAAACATATAAGTAGATATATCAAAGTCTAGTAAACTAAACTAAAATTACCCCGAGAAAAAATATAGTAAAAGCGAAACTAAGTAGTAGAGTTGAGTTGTCCATGAATGACCCAACTTGACCTTGAATAATTCTTTGCAGGCCTGGTCGACTTAAGGCCCTCATCAATTTTATAGAAAAAATCACATCTAGCCTTTATGTTGAGGTCTAGAGTTCAATCCCCCGTCTCTAATGTCAAAAAAAAAAAAAAAAAAACTCCGATTGCACTTGGAATCTGAGTCAGACTGTTGGATTTTCAATTGGGCTTCTTACAAAAACTCAAGCCCAAGGTCCAAAAAAATGGAAAAAAAATCTCAAATGGGCTGATTTTTCAATTTTCACTTTGCAAAAATATTTAGAAAACTACTATTTTTAGTCAAAATTGGTTGTTTTCAAATATACGAGGTACCTAGTCAAATTATTTGGGGTAACAAATCAAGTTACATAAGATAATAAGTCTAGTAGCCTCAAGTAATTTGACCGGTAGTTGCCTCAAGTGCTTCATCAATGGATAAAAAGTGATATTTTTCATATATATTTTTAGAAATAAATCTTGAAGTTTTTGAAGAATTTTAAAATCTGGAATTTTTTCAATTTTTTTTTTCTAAATTTTACAATATAAAATCAAATTTCCGCTTTTCAATTTCGCTCACTTCCTGTATTTTAATTTTTATTTGTTTTCTTATTAGATTACTATTATATATTATTGAAAACTAATAAAATTTTTATTTGTTTTTTATTAGATAACTATTCTATATTATTTAAAACTAATAAATGTTATATAATGGAAGACAGAGAATGAAGTACATGCTCTTCTATGCGATGGGAGGTTACTTACTTTTATTCTAAGAGTTGTTTGAAAGTAGCTACCTTGGTTAAGTACATAGCTTGAGCAAGTGCCATGTCTTTTGTACCAATATTAGTTGGTTAGCTTTATTATCAGCCAATACTTTTTCATACTGCCAGTTAGGATTGATACCTGACATGTATAACTTGCCACAAAAATTTAAGATTCTAAATACAATGTATGTGAGGTACATACATACATACATAACAGTGTAAGATTATGAGAAAATTGTTAAGTTTAATTTGTTAGAAATACTCGATTTTTATCCTATGAATTCCTAGGATCACAGTATTGGCAATCCAGTAGGTATTTTTTTTCTTTACCTATGGGTAGGTATTTTTTTTTAGCCGTTGGATCGCCATCTAATGGTGATCTAATGGCTATAATGAAGTACATGAAAAGACGTGCATCATTAATGCTCTTTCTCTCTCTTACTTTCCATAATAAAAAAATATGTATGCTAAATTTTCATTGGCCAAATTAATACCTATGCATAGGTGAAAAAAAAAATACCTATTGGATTGGTGCCCTATATATATATATATAGGGCACCAATCCAGTAATCCAGTAGGTTTTTTTTTTTTTTTACCTATGGGTAGGTATCAATTTGGCCAATGAAAATTTAGCATGCATATTTTTTTATTGTAAAAAATAAGAAAGAGAAAGAGCATTAATGATGCACGTTTTTTCATACACTTCATTTTAACTATTGGATCACCATTAGTTGAATAATGGTGATCCAACGGCTAAAAAAAAAAACCTGCCCATAGGTAAAGAAAAAAAATACCCATTGGATTGACAACCATATAAATATATATATATATATATATATATATATTTATATCAATGGAACTACATGCATGTGAATGATCCAATAAATAGTAAAAGTTCAGTTTCCAGTGCAACTGTGGTATCACCGTAGCAGAGGCATAGTGTCTGGAAAATGTGTGTATCACAGTACTAAAAATATCTACAAGTAGATTGAATATCATATATGTATATATGTTTGTATGTAAATATGACGTCTGGAATAATTGGCATTTGCCTTTCCCACAATGCAATCATATAATTAATGTTTGGANCATTTTCTATCTACAAGTAGATTGAGTATCATATATGTATATATGTTTGTATGTAAATATGACGTCTGGAATAATTGGCATTTGCCTTTCCCACATTGCAATCATATAATTAATGTTTGGAACATGGCATTTAGAATTTTTTAACATGTAGGTTAATATGGTGCGAACTCTTAAGAGTCAATTTATACATGCTTTTCATTTTCTTTCAATTAGTCTTAGTCAACAGAACCTTTAACATAGATTCCAAATTATATATATATATATATATATATATATATATATATATATATATATATATATATTGTGGGACTCGTTCTCAAGCCATAAGCCACTTGGAAGGCCACGCGGGTCGCACGTGATGTCACAATCGGCTATTGGGCCGTCTGAAGTTAGGACCAAGCCCATTACTGACCCTGGACAGTCTGGCCCAATCTGGCTCTTACCTCGACAGCTGGGGGTCGGAAATTCTAAGGGTCTGCCACCTGAGTACAGTGGCCCTTAACTCGACAGTTGGGAGGGTCAGAAGCCCTAAGGGTCTTCCGACTGAATATAATGGAAAGCAACTCACGGCTCTAGACCCAAATAGAGCATTTAATGCGATACTGGGTAGGCGTGCGCAAGGGACAAGCCGTCCTGACAGAACGACGATTTACTTAAATCTTACCCCTGACAGATTGAAGCCGTAGGAGGTGGCAGAAATCAGGCCATGGCAACACAAAGGAGATCGCAGAAATCTCGGCCCGTGACTGCTGAGAAAGATTTTGAAGAAAAAGGTACTCAGTCCTGATATTGAGACCCGCATGATTTACAATCTGAGGACTATATATATAAGAGCCATGCGTTCCCGAGAGGGGCATGTAAGCTAAAAAAACAGAAATATATAGAAAAGCCTGTGAACAAGAAACATATATAAGTTCATACTGAAATATTTCCTTGCTACCCTGTATCAAAGATAAACCACTGACTTAAGCATCGGAGAGTCATTGCAGGTAGCCACCCCCGCCTCTCCGATCTTACTTGGAGTTCAGAGTACTTTGGGACAGCAAGGACACGTGGACAATTGGAGAATACAGCATCAGCAGTTCGAGACACGTGGACGTCTAGTGAGAAACCGCTCCAACAGTTTGGCGCCGTCTGTGGGAAACAGGTTGAGCGTGGGAAAAAGAGTAAGAGACTCACGACAGTGCTCTCCCCGAACAAAAAAGCCATACAACATCTGATGGCACCCTCAAGAATGACAACCAGGAGCACACGTCCCGACGCCGAAGGGAGCTCCCGAGAAGCACTACTAGATCTGGAGCAGAAGCTGGATCAGATGCTTGCCGCCTTGGCGGAAGCAAATAGGAAGGCAGAGATGGCCCACGAGGCCGTCCTGGGTTTAAGGGACGAGGTCGTAGAGGTACGTAGAGATAACGCTCGCCTCGAAGGGTTGCTGGCGAGTGAAAATAGGACCCAGCGGAGGGAAGATTTCGACGAAGAAGTCCAACAAGAGTTCGGAAGCCAACCACGGGGAGAGGCTCCCGCCCCATCCGGGTTACAGATGTAGGGGGCATGACAAAGCCAGTCGAGACCTTTCCAAACCAGGAGAGCAACGGGCGGAAGACACCATGAAAGCCCTGGGGGTACACCTCCCGTCTGGAAGCAAGAGAAGATGGCAGAGTTAGGTAAGAGACTCGGCAACCATCACAGCCAGACCCCCGATGATCTGGCAGAACAAACTGTGCGAGACACCAACCGGACGGCCTTCGCTGACTGGATCTAGATGGAACCCAGACCAAGGGATTTTACGACCTCGACCTTAAGGTCGTTCGAGGGGAAAACCGATTCCCTCGACCACATATACTACTTCCAGCAGAAGATGGCTTTGGAGATCAGAGACGAGGCCGTGACATGCAAATTCTTCTCTACGACCCTTGCGGGACCAGCCCTGCTATGGTTCAGGCAGCTCCCGGAAAAGTCCACAAACGGGTTCGAAGACTTCTGTAAACTTTTCCTGAAACAGTACGTAGGTGTTCAAAGACAACAAAAAACCATACGAGACCTAGACCGTTTGGAGCAGGCCGCAGATGAATCCCAGCGGGAGTACCTCTCGCGTTTCCTCGAGGTAATGTCACTGGTCCATAACGCCGACTCGGTCCAAGCCGCAGGCTCGTTCGTCCGAAGCCTGCAGCCAGGATCAATGCTATCGGACCACCTCTTTCTAAATCTTCCGTACGATATGGTGGACGTCTAGGCAAAGTCGGAAGGGGTATTCAGGGTGCTGGAAAGTCACCAGAAGGCGCTCAAGAACTCTGCCGCAATAACAACGACGCCAGTACAACCCCCGGCTCCGCAAGGGGTGAAGAGGCCCTCACCGGGCCAGGGGCCAGCTCCGAAGCAGGAAGTCCCCGTCCGAGACGGTCTGGAGGGAGGCAAGAGGTGGAAGACGACCCGTGACCCTCTGCCTAAGTATGAGCTCAACACGCCGATCGATGTGATCTACCTCCAAAACAAGGACAGGGGCATTTTCAAAGACCCATCCAAATCTGGCGTCCCTGAACATATGAAGAACAGGAATAGGTACTGCCAGTTCCACAAAGACTTCGGGCATGACACCATCCGCTGCCGCAACCTTTATGCTCAGCTCATGTTGGCGATCCATGCTGGCAGGTTGAAGCAGTACGTGAAAACTGACGGAGCCCAGTCGCTGCAAGACATCACCAGGACTGAGAAAGGGAAGCAGGTCCAAGCCTCTGGGTCAGGAGAGCAGACCTTGAGGATAGTGCCGACCATTGTGGGCAGGCCAGAGCCAACCCACGATCAAGAGGAAAAAGAAAGATGCCTCAAAAGAGCCGAGGGTAGGGCGAATCGCTTGAGGGGGATGGGCTACTCCGTCAACTACTTGATGTCGGGAGAAAGCTGCACATCCGCCGCCCCCATAGTTTTCACCCAGCAAGATCTAACCACGGTGCGCCGTCTTCACGACGATCCCTTGGTGATTAAACTGCAGATCGGCTCCGCATTGGTTGGAAGGGTCTTGGTCGATGGTGGAAGCAGTGTCGATATCCTATTCCTCAGCACATTCGAGAACATGAGTTTGGATAGAAGCGCACTCAGGCCGACCTGTCAACTGCTGTTCGGTTTCGACAGCACGAGGGTCTGCCCTTTGGGCATCGTGACCCTTAATGTCTGCGCAGCTGAGAGGTGCTTGGACGTGGACTTCGTCATCATAGACTGCCAGTCCTCCTTCAACGTCATCATGGGAAGGGGATGGATCCACGCCATGCATGGAGTTGCGTCCACCCTCCACCAGGTCTTGAGATGTCAGTCAAAGGATGGTACATACACGATTGACATCAAGGGAGATCAGGCCTCGTCAAAGAAATGCTTTTCAGCCACCCTGAGGGGAGCCGACGCGAGTGCAAGCACTACAACCAGGGACGGATAGCAATCAAAGGACCGCCTGCCAGCGTACATGAAGTGAATCGAAGAAGAGTCTGACGGTCCGGAATCCACGATCGAGGAGCTGGTAGTGGTCCCTTTGAAAGAGGCAGAGCCGGCGAAGATGGCTCTGATCGGGGCCTTGTTATCTGAGGAGCAAAAGAACGAGATGCTGGAATTCCTGAAGCGGAATGAGGACGTCTTCGCATGGTCTCACGATGATATGCCTGGGATAGACCCTGAACACTCCTGCCACCGCCTCAACATAGACCCCCATTTCCCTTCCGTCAGGCAGAAACCCCGAAGGTTCGCACTAGAGAAAAACAGGGCGATCAACAAGGAGGTAGAAAAGTTGCTGGAGAGCGGTCTGATCAAGGAATGCGTATACCCACGATGGGTCTCCAACCCTGTAGTGGTGAAAAAGAAAAATGGCGACGACCGTATTTGTATAGACTTCACCAACCTGAACAAGGCCTGCCCGAAGGATAGTTCCCCCTACCAAGAATTGACCAAATGGTAGACGCGACGGGGATTCAACAAAATGAGCTTTCTGGATGCCTATTCTGGATACAACCAGATCCTCCTATAGGCGGAAGACCAGATCCTCATGGCTTTCATCACGGAACGAGGTCTGTACTGCTACAGACATATGCCATTTGGCCTGAAGAATGCGGGGGCAACCTACCAGAGGTTCATGAATAAAATGTTCGCTAGGCTACTAGGAAAGACTATGGAGGTCTACATCGACGATATAGTCGTGAAGAGCAGGGAGGATTCAGACCATCTGAGGTACCTGGATGAATGTTTTCAGATTCTAAGGCAACATCAGATGCGTCTGAATCCCAAGAAGTGTGCGTTTGGGGTATCCTCCAGGCAATTCTTGGGGCATATCGTAAGCCGGAGGGGTATTGANCATTTGGCCTGAAGAATGCGGGGGCAACCTACCAGAGGTTCATGAATAAAATGTTCGCTAGGCTACTAGGAAAGACTATGGAGGTCTACATCGACGATATAGTCGTGAAGAGCAGGGAGGATTCAGACCATCTGAGGTACCTGGATGAATGTTTTCAGATTCTAAGGCAACATCAGATGCGTCTGAATCCCAAGAAGTGTGCGTTTGGGGTATCCTCCAGGCAATTCTTGGGGCATATCGTAAGCCGGAGGGGTATTGATGCAAACTCGACCCAGCTGATCTCGATCGCGAATGTGCAGAGACCCTCATCCGTTCGAGAGGTCCAACGCCTTGTCGGGAAGGTAGCCGCTCTCAGCCGATTCGTATCCAAGATGTACGACCGATGCAAACCTTTCTTCTAATGCTTGAAGAAAAGATCTACTGCCATCTGGGGGGAAGAACAGGACAGGGCACTGGCAGACCTTAAGCTGTATCTGAGTCACCCACCTATCCTGGCTTCCCCGGCAGAGGGGATCGTTTGTACCTCTATTTAGCGGTATCCGAAGTAGCGGTCAGTGCCGTACTATTCATCGAGGAAGACGGTAAACAGAAACCGGTGTTTTATATAAGTCGCATGCTCCTAGATACCGAAACTCGATACAGCATGGCAGAAAAGCTGGTCCTCGCTCTAGTCAACGCTAAAAAGAAACTCCGGTAGTATTTTGAGGCACACTCGGTCACTGTGTATATAGATTTCCCCATTCGTCAAATCTTGGCCAAACCAAACCTGTCGGGATGACTAACCAAATAGGCCATCGTGCTGGGGATATACGATATCGAATATCAGCCTCGAATGGCAAAGAAAGGACATGTCATGGCGGACTTTTTGGTGGAAATCGAGTCCTTTGGCGAGCAGCACGACCCGAATCAGATGTCTCGACTCCACCCTCCTTCAGCCTGGTTGTTCTATACGGACGGATCCACGAATGCCACAGGGTCGGGTATCAGGATAGTTTTGCAGACTCCAACGGGTCTTAGAGTTGAGAAAGTATTGAGGCTCGGATACCAGGCGACTAACAACGAGGCGGAGTACGAGGCACTGTTACAAGGCCTTGAGTTGGCACTATACTTCGGAGTAGAGAGCATCGCCGTGAAGACCGACTCGCAGTTGATCGCGGATCAGGTCAGGGGAGACTTCGAAGTAAAAGAACCAAGGTTGCACAGGTACTTCTCCAAGGTGATGCGGGCAAAGGCTCGTTTTGGTAATTTCAATATCGAACCGATTCCCACGGAGATGAACCAGAGGGCTGACGGGCTAGCTAAGAGTGCATCAATCGGGGGCACCACTGAGAACATAGAAGTCCTCTTAGAAGGCAGGAGCATGGAAGACCCCCCCCAGACCCTTGTGCACCATGTGTTTGCAACCGGCGCTGCTGACGAAGGGTGGATGAGGCCCATCACACAGTATTTGACGTTAGGGAACCTACCCGCAGACCCTCGGGAAGCAAGGTCAGTCAGGTTAAAGGCCGCCAGGTACTCGATGATTGGTGAATAGTTATACAGGAGATCGACAATGGGTCCGATGCTGCGCTGCATAAGCCCTGTCGAAGCGCAAAAACTAATGGAGGAAATCCACGAGGGAGTATGTGGTAACTACTCTGGTGGGCGCAGCCTCGCCCACAAGGCTCTAACGGCCGGATACTTTTGGCCATACATGATGGCGGAGGCAGCCAAATTCGTAAGAAAATGTGATAAATGCCAGAGGTTTGCCCCGATGAAACGTCAGCCCACAGAGACTCTTCATTCGAACATAACTCTTTGGCCGTTTGCCAAGTGGGGTCTGGATATCGTCGGAGAGCTCCCCAAAAGTCCAGGAGGAAAAAGATACGTCTTGCTGGCCACAGACTATTTCACCAAGTGGGTAGAGGCCAAAGCCTACACGATAGTTAATAAGGCAGACACGATTAACTTCATCTGGAAGAACATAATCTGCCGATTCGGGATCCCGAAAGAGATACACGCCAACCATGGCACGTAGTCCCAAAATGCTAAGCTTAAGGAGTTGTGCAAACTGTATGATATAAGGGTCAGTTTCTCTTCCGTAAACTACCCTAAGGGAAATGGTCAGGCAGAGGCGATGAACAAAGCCATATTCAGCAACATCAAAAAGAACTTGCAGGAGTCTAAAGGCAAGTGGTTAGAAGAACTACCGTCATTGTGTGGGCCCATCGAATCACAGAGCGGAGGTCTACAGGGAGAACGCCGTTCACCATGGTCTACGGGCCAGAGGCTGTGATCCCGACCGAGGTCAGCCTCCCGACCCTCCGCTCCGAAGTGGTAAAAGATGCTCCCCTAAACGAGTGCCAGTTAAGCCACAACACAGACCTCCTAGAAGAAACGAGAAACATGGCCTTGGTCCACCTGGCTTCATACCACCAGTAGGTTAGGTCTTACTACGCGAAAAAGGTTAGTGCCTGACGATTTAACGCCGGGTATTGGGTCCTGAAGCCAGAACAGGGAATTCCTTGAAATTGGACTCTAATTGGATCGGGCCGTATGAGGTAGTAAAAGTGCTCGTTAATGGCGCATATATCCTGAAGGAGCTCAGAACAGGGAAAAATGTGCCGAACACGTGGAATGCTCAGTACTTGAAAAAGTATCACGTGTAAGACATGTTATAATGTAAGACCATGTGAATGTCTATTTTGTTGAAGAATAAATCTTAAACAGGTTAAGTTCTCTTTTCCGCATAGATTTATCTTTGGGGCTGCTATGGAGAAGGGGTCTGCCCACAGCGATAGACCCTACGCACTATTTACGCATAAGATCCATATGAGTTTTCATGTTATTATAATTTAATTCCGGAACGGGTCCTGGTAAAGATCTGCCCTTATTGGCAGACCCTACGCTTCAATTGCGCAGACAAAAAGTACCAAGCTGCTACGGAAGGGGGTCCGCCCACAGTGGCAGACCCCACATTTTGTTTGCGCAGGCTAAAAATACTACCGGACTACCACGGGAAAGGACCTTCCACAACTGAATCGAAAAAACTCGCACTCTGGGACTCACGTCACTCGTCGACGACCCGGGAAAATGTGGGAAGAATAAACTGCTGTGCAAATAAAAACTTACCAGCAGACCTCGAAAAAGCTCGCACTCTGGGACTCACGTCGCTCGTCGACGACCCAAGAAAACGTGCAAAGAGTAAACTGCTGTTCAAACAAAAACTTGCCAGCAGATCTCGAAAAAGCTCGCACTCTGGGACTCACGTCGCTCGCCGACGACCC